>JAVRKA010001255.1:0-18563 GCA_034508555.1 Venustoraphidia nigricollis
TATATCTGAAATGCCTATCGACACCTTTATCTGAAATGCCTATCGACACCTATTTCTGAAATGCCTATCGACACCTATATCTGAAATGCCTATCGACACCTATATCTGAAATGCCTATCGACACCTATTTTTGAAATGCCTATCGGAAACTACATCTGAAATGCCTATCAGCACCTATATTTGAAATGCCTATCGGCAACATATCTGGAATGCCTATCAGCACCTATATTTGAAATGCCTATCGGCAACCATATCTGGAATGCCTATCGGCACCTATATTTGAAATGCCTATCGGCTTCTATATCTGAAATGCCTATCGGCACCTATTTTTAAAATGCTAATCGGCAACTATATCTGAAATGCCTATCGGCACCTATATCTGAAATGCCTATCGACACCTATATCTGAAATGCCTATCGACACCTATATCTGAAATGCCTATCGACACCTATATCTGAAATGCCTATCCACACCTATATCTGAAATGCCTATCGACACCTATATCTGAAATGCCTATCGACACCTATTTTTGAAATGCCTATCGGAAACTACATCTGAAATGCCTATCAGCACCTATATTTGAAATGCCTATCGGCAACCATATCTGGAATGCCTATCGGCACCTATATTTGAAATGCCTATCGACACCTATATCTGAAATACCTATCGACACCTATATCTGAAATTCCTATCGACACCTATATCTGAAATGCCTATCGACACCTATATCTGAAATGCCTATCGACACCTATATCTGAAATGCCTATCGACACCTATATCCGAAATGCCTATCGACACCTATATCTGAAATGCCTATCGACACCTATTTTTGAAATGCCTATCGGAAACTACATCTGAAATGCCTATCAGCACCTATATTTGAAATGCCTATCGGAAACCATTTCTGGAATGCCTATCGGCACCTATATTTGAAATGCCTATCGGCTTCTATATCTGAAATGCCTATCGGCACCTATTTTTAAAATGCCAATCGGCAACTATATCTGAAATGCCTATCGGCACCTATATCTGAAATGCCTATCGACACCTATATCTGAAATGCCTATCGACACCTATATCTGAAATGCCTATCGACAATTATATCTGAAATGCCTATCGACACCTATATCTGAAATGCCTATCGACACCTATATCTGAAATGCCTATCGACACCTATATCTGAAATGCCTATCGACACCTATATCTGAAATGCCTATCGATACCTATTTTTGAAATGCCTATCGGAAACTACATCTGAAATGCCTATCAGCACCTATATTTGAAATTCCTATCGGCAACCATATCTGGAATGCCTATCGGCACCTATATTTAAAATGCCTATCGGCTTCTATATCTGAAATGCCTATCGGCACCTATTTTTAAAATGCCAATCGGCAACTATATCTGAAATGCCTATCGGCACCTATATCTGAAATGCCTATCGACACCTATATCTGAAATGCCTATCGACACCTATATCTGAAATGCCTATCGACACCTATATCTGAAATGCCTATCGACACCTATATCTGAAATGCCTATCGACACCTATATCTGAAATGCCTATCCACACCTATATCTGAAATGCCTATCGACACCTATATCTGAAATGCCTATCGACACCTATTTTTGAAATGCCTATCGGAAACTACATCTGAAATGCCGATCAGCACCTATATTTGAAATGCCTATCGGCAACCATATCTGGAATGCCTATCGGCACCTATATTTGAAATGCCTATCGACACCTATATCTGAAATGCCTATCGACACCTATATCTGAAATTCCTATCGACACCTATATCTGAAATGCCTATCGACACCTATATCTGAAATGCCTATCGACACCTATATCTGAAATGCCTATCGACACCTATATCTGAAATGCCTATCGACACCTATATCTGAAATGCCTATCGACACCTATTTTTGAAATGCCTATCGGAAACTACATCTGAAATGCCTATCAGCACCATTATTTGAAATGCCTATCGGAAACCATTTCTGGAATGCCTATCGGCACCTATATTTGAAATGCCTATCGGCTTCTATATCTAAAATGCCTATCGGCACCTATTTTTAAAATGCCAATCGGCAACTATATCTGAAATGCCTATCGGCACCTATATCTGAAATGCCTATCGACACCTATATCTGAAATGCCTATCGACACCTATATCTGAAATGCCTATCGACACCTATATCTGAAATGCCTATCGACACCTATATCTGAAATGCCTATCGACACCTATATCTGAAATGCCTATCGACACCTATATCTGAAATGCCTATCGACACCTATATCTGAAATGCCTATCGACACCTATTTTTGAAATGCCTATCGGAAACTACATCTGAAATGCCTATCAGCACCTATATTTGAAATGCCTATCGGCAACCATATCTGGAATGCCTATCGGCACCTATATTTGAAATGCCTATCGGCTTCTATATCTGAAATGCCTATCGGCACCTATTTTTAAAATGCCAATCGGCAACTATATCTGAAATGCCTATCGGCACCTATATCTGAAATGCCTATCGACACCTATATCTGAAATGCCTATCGACACCTATATCTGAAATGCCTATCGACACCTATATCTGAAATGCCTATCGACACCTATATCTGAAATGCCTATCGACACCTATATCTGAAATGCCTATCGACACCTATATCTGAAATGCCTATCGACACCTATATCTTAAATGCCTATCGACACCTATATCTGAAATGCCTATCGACACCTATTTTTGAAATGCCTATCGGAAACTACATCTGAAATGCCTATCAGCACCTATATTCGAAATGCATATCGGCAACCATATCTGAAATGCCTATCGGCACCTATATTTGAAATGCCTATCGGCTTCTATATCTGAAATGCCTATCGGCACCTATTTTTAAAATGCCAATCGGCAACTATATCTGAAATGCCTATCGGCACCTATATCTGAAATGCCTATCGACACCTATATCTGAAATGCCTTTCGACACCTATATCTGAAATGCCTATCGACACCTATATCTGAAATGCCTTTCGACACCTATATCTGAAATGCCTATCGACACCTATATCTGAAATGCCTATCGACACCTATATCTGAAATGCCTTTCGACACCTATATCTGAAATGCCTATCGACACCTATATCTGAAATGCCTATCGACACCTATATCTGAAATGCCTATCGACACCTATATCTGAAATGCCTATCGACACCTATATCTGAAATGCCTATCGACACCTATATCTGAAATGCCTATCGACACCTATATCTGAAATGCCTATCGACACCTATATCTGAAATGCCTATCGACACCTATATCTGAAATGCCTATCGACACCTATATCTGAAATGCCTATCGACACCTATATCTGAAATGCCTATCGACACCTATATCTGAAATGCCTATCGACACCTATATCTGGAATGCCTATCGACACTTATATCTGAAATGCCTATCGACACCTATATCTGAAATGCCTATCGACACCTATATCTGAAATGCCTATCGACACCTATTTTTGAAATGCCTATCGGAAACTACATCTGAAATGCATATCAGCACCTATATTTGAAATGCCTATCGGCAACCATATCTGGAATGCCTATCGACACCTATATCTGAAATGCCTATCGACACCTATATCTGAAATGCCTATCGACACCTATATCTGAAATGCCTATCGACACCTATATCTGAAATGCCTATCGACACCTATATCTGAAATGCCTATCGACACCTATATCTGAAATGCCTATTGACACCTATATCTGAAATGCCTATCGACACCTATTTTTGAAATGCCTATCGACACCTATATCTGAAATGCCTATCGACACCTATTTCTGAAATGCCTATCGACACCTATATCTGAAATGCCTATCGACACCTATATCTGAAATGCCTATCGACACCTATTTTTGAAATGCCTATCGGAAACTACATCTGAAATGCCTATCAGCACCTATATTTGAAATGCCTATCGGCAACCATATCTGGAATGCCTATCGGCACCTATATTTGAAATGCCTATCGGCTTCTATATCTGAAATGCCTATCGGCACCTATTTTTAAAATGCCAATCGGCAACTATATCTGAAATGCCTATCGGCACCTATATCTGAAATGCCTATCGACACCTATGTCTGAAATGCCTATCGACACCTATATCTGAAATGCCTATCGACACCTATATCTGAAATGCCTATCGACACCTATATCTGAAATGCCTATCGACACCTATATCTGAAATGCCTATCGACACCTATATCTGAAATGCCTATCGACACCTATATCTGAAATGCCTATCGACACCTATATCTGAAATGCCTATCGACATCTATTTTTGAAATGCCTATCGGAAACTACATCTGATATGCCTATCAGCACCTATATTTGATATGCCTATCGGCAACCATATCTGGAATGCCTATCGGCACCTATATTTGAAATGCCTATCGGCTTCTATATCTGAAATGCCTATCGGCACCTATTTTTAAAATGCCAATCGGCAACTATATCTGAAATGCCTATCGGCACCTATATCTGAAATGCCTATCGACACCTATATCTGAAATGCCTATCGACACCTATATCTGAAATGCCTATCGACACCTATTTTTGAAATGCCTATCGGAAACTACATCTGAAATGCATATCAGCACCTATATTTGAAATGCCTATCGGCAACCATATCTGGAATGCCTATCGACACCTATATCTGAAATGCCTATCGACACCTATATCTGAAATGCCTATCGACACCTATATCTGAAATGCCTATCGACACCTATATCTGAAATGCCTATCGACACCTATATCTGAAATGCCTATCGACACCTATATCTGAAATGCCTATTGACACCTATATCTGAAATGCCTATCGACACCTATTTTTGAAATGCCTATCGACACCTATATCTGAAATGCCTATCGACACCTATTTCTGAAATGCCTATCGACACCTATATCTGAAATGCCTATCGACACCTATATCTGAAATGCCTATCGACACCTATTTTTGAAATGCCTATCGGAAACTACATCTGAAATGCCTATCAGCACCTATATTTGAAATGCCTATCGGCAACCATATCTGGAATGCCTATCGGCACCTATATTTGAAATGCCTATCGGCTTCTATATCTGAAATGCCTATCGGCACCTATTTTTAAAATGCCAATCGGCAACTATATCTGAAATGCCTATCGGCACCTATATCTGAAATGCCTATCGACACCTATGTCTGAAATGCCTATCGACACCTATATCTGAAATGCCTATCGACACCTATATCTGAAATGCCTATCGACACCTATATCTGAAATGCCTATCGACACTTATATCTGAAATGCCTATCGACACCTATATCTGAAATGCCTATCGACACCTATATCTGAAATGCCTATCGACACCTATTTTTGAAATGCCTATCGGAAACTACATCTGAAATGCATATCAGCACCTATATTTGAAATGCCTATCGGCAACCATATCTGGAATGCCTATCGACACCTATATCTGAAATGCCTATCGACACCTATATCTGAAATGCCTATCGACACCTATATCTGAAATGCCTATCGACACCTATATCTGAAATGCCTATCGACACCTATATCTGAAATGCCTATCGACACCTATATCTGAAATGCCTATTGACACCTATATCTGAAATGCCTATCGACACCTATTTTTGAAATGCCTATCGACACCTATATCTGAAATGCCTATCGACACCTATTTCTGAAATGCCTATCGACACCTATATCTGAAATGCCTATCGACACCTATATCTGAAATGCCTATCGACACCTATTTTTGAAATGCCTATCGGAAACTACATCTGAAATGCCTATCAGCACCTATATTTGAAATGCCTATCGGCAACCATATCTGGAATGCCTATCGGCACCTATATTTGAAATGCCTATCGGCTTCTATATCTGAAATGCCTATCGGCACCTATTTTTAAAATGCCAATCGGCAACTATATCTGAAATGCCTATCGGCACCTATATCTGAAATGCCTATCGACACCTATGTCTGAAATGCCTATCGACACCTATATCTGAAATGCCTATCGACACCTATATCTGAAATGCCTATCGACACCTATATCTGAAATGCCTATCGACACCTATATCTGAAATGCCTATCGACACCTATATCTGAAATGCCTATCGACACCTATATCTGAAATGCCTATCGACACCTATATCTGAAATGCCTATCGACACCTATATCTGAAATGCCTATCGACACCTTTATCTGAAATGCCTATCGACACCTATTTCTGAAATGCCTATCGACACCTATATCTGAAATGCCTATCGACACCTATATCTGAAATGCCTATCGACACCTATTTTTGAAATGCCTATCGGAAACTACATCTGAAATGCCTATCAGCACCTATATTTGAAATGCCTATCGGCAACATATCTGGAATGCCTATCAGCACCTATATTTGAAATGCCTATCGGCAACCATATCTGGAATGCCTATCGGCACCTATATTTGAAATGCCTATCGGCTTCTATATCTGAAATGCCTATCGGCACCTATTTTTAAAATGCTAATCGGCAACTATATCTGAAATGCCTATCGGCACCTATATCTGAAATGCCTATCGACACCTATATCTGAAATGCCTATCGACACCTATATCTGAAATGCCTATCGACACCTATATCTGAAATGCCTATCCACACCTATATCTGAAATGCCTATCGACACCTATATCTGAAATGCCTATCGACACCTATTTTTGAAATGCCTATCGGAAACTACATCTGAAATGCCTATCAGCACCTATATTTGAAATGCCTATCGGCAACCATATCTGGAATGCCTATCGGCACCTATATTTGAAATGCCTATCGACACCTATATCTGAAATACCTATCGACACCTATATCTGAAATTCCTATCGACACCTATATCTGAAATGCCTATCGACACCTATATCTGAAATGCCTATCGACACCTATATCTGAAATGCCTATCGACACCTATATCCGAAATGCCTATCGACACCTATATCTGAAATGCCTATCGACACCTATTTTTGAAATGCCTATCGGAAACTACATCTGAAATGCCTATCAGCACCTATATTTGAAATGCCTATCGGAAACCATTTCTGGAATGCCTATCGGCACCTATATTTGAAATGCCTATCGGCTTCTATATCTGAAATGCCTATCGGCACCTATTTTTAAAATGCCAATCGGCAACTATATCTGAAATGCCTATCGGCACCTATATCTGAAATGCCTATCGACACCTATATCTGAAATGCCTATCGACACCTATATCTGAAATGCCTATCGACAATTATATCTGAAATGCCTATCGACACCTATATCTGAAATGCCTATCGACACCTATATCTGAAATGCCTATCGACACCTATATCTGAAATGCCTATCGACACCTATATCTGAAATGCCTATCGATACCTATTTTTGAAATGCCTATCGGAAACTACATCTGAAATGCCTATCAGCACCTATATTTGAAATTCCTATCGGCAACCATATCTGGAATGCCTATCGGCACCTATATTTAAAATGCCTATCGGCTTCTATATCTGAAATGCCTATCGGCACCTATTTTTAAAATGCCAATCGGCAACTATATCTGAAATGCCTATCGGCACCTATATCTGAAATGCCTATCGACACCAATATCTGAAATGCCTATCGACACCTATATCTGAAATGCCTATCGACACCTATATCTGAAATGCCTATCGACACCTATATCTGAAATGCCTATCGACACCTATATCTGAAATGCCTATCCACACCTATATCTGAAATGCCTATCGACACCTATATCTGAAATGCCTATCGACACCTATTTTTGAAATGCCTATCGGAAACTACATCTGAAATGCCGATCAGCACCTATATTTGAAATGCCTATCGGCAACCATATCTGGAATGCCTATCGGCACCTATATTTGAAATGCCTATCGACACCTATATCTGAAATGCCTATCGACACCTATATCTGAAATTCCTATCGACACCTATATCTGAAATGCCTATCGACACCTATATCTGAAATGCCTATCGACACCTATATCTGAAATGCCTATCGACACCTATATCTGAAATGCCTATCGACACCTATATCTGAAATGCCTATCGACACCTATTTTTGAAATGCCTATCGGAAACTACATCTGAAATGCCTATCAGCACCATTATTTGAAATGCCTATCGGAAACCATTTCTGGAATGCCTATCGGCACCTATATTTGAAATGCCTATCGGCTTCTATATCTAAAATGCCTATCGGCACCTATTTTTAAAATGCCAATCGGCAACTATATCTGAAATGCCTATCGGCACCTATATCTGAAATGCCTATCGACACCTATATCTGAAATGCCTATCGACACCTATATCTGAAATGCCTATCGACACCTATATCTGAAATGCCTATCGACACCTATATCTGAAATGCCTATCGACACCTATATCTGAAATGCCTATCGACACCTATATCTGAAATGCCTATCGACACCTATATCTGAAATGCCTATCGACACCTATTTTTGAAATGCCTATCGGAAACTACATCTGAAATGCCTATCAGCACCTATATTTGAAATGCCTATCGGCAACCATATCTGGAATGCCTATCGGCACCTATATTTGAAATGCCTATCGGCTTCTATATCTGAAATGCCTATCGGCACCTATTTTTAAAATGCCAATCGGCAACTATATCTGAAATGCCTATCGGCACCTATATCTGAAATGCCTATCGACACCTATATCTGAAATGCCTATCGACACCTATATCTGAAATGCCTATCGACACCTATATCTGAAATGCCTATCGACACCTATATCTGAAATGCCTATCGACACCTATATCTGAAATGCCTATCGACACCTATATCTGAAATGCCTATCGACACCTATATCTTAAATGCCTATCGACACCTATATCTGAAATGCCTATCGACACCTATTTTTGAAATGCCTATCGGAAACTACATCTGAAATGCCTATCAGCACCTATATTCGAAATGCATATCGGCAACCATATCTGAAATGCCTATCGGCACCTATATTTGAAATGCCTATCGGCTTCTATATCTGAAATGCCTATCGGCACCTATTTTTAAAATGCCAATCGGCAACTATATCTGAAATGCCTATCGGCACCTATATCTGAAATGCCTATCGACACCTATATCTGAAATGCCTTTCGACACCTATATCTGAAATGCCTATCGACACCTATATCTGAAATGCCTTTCGACACCTATATCTGAAATGCCTATCGACACCTATATCTGAAATGCCTATCGACACCTATATCTGAAATGCCTTTCGACACCTATATCTGAAATGCCTATCGACACCTATATCTGAAATGCCTATCGACACCTATATCTGAAATGCCTATCGACACCTATATCTGAAATGCCTATCGACACCTATATCTGAAATGCCTATCGACACCTATATCTGAAATGCCTATCGACACCTATATCTGAAATGCCTATCGACACCTATATCTGAAATGCCTATCGACACCTATATCTGAAATGCCTATCGACACCTATATCTGAAATGCCTATCGACACCTATATCTGAAATGCCTATCGACACCTATATCTGAAATGCCTATCGACACCTATATCTGGAATGCCTATCGACACTTATATCTGAAATGCCTATCGACACCTATATCTGAAATGCCTATCGACACCTATATCTGAAATGCCTATCGACACCTATTTTTGAAATGCCTATCGGAAACTACATCTGAAATGCATATCAGCACCTATATTTGAAATGCCTATCGGCAACCATATCTGGAATGCCTATCGACACCTATATCTGAAATGCCTATCGACACCTATATCTGAAATGCCTATCGACACCTATATCTGAAATGCCTATCGACACCTATATCTGAAATGCCTATCGACACCTATATCTGAAATGCCTATCGACACCTATATCTGAAATGCCTATTGACACCTATATCTGAAATGCCTATCGACACCTATTTTTGAAATGCCTATCGACACCTATATCTGAAATGCCTATCGACACCTATTTCTGAAATGCCTATCGACACCTATATCTGAAATGCCTATCGACACCTATATCTGAAATGCCTATCGACACCTATTTTTGAAATGCCTATCGGAAACTACATCTGAAATGCCTATCAGCACCTATATTTGAAATGCCTATCGGCAACCATATCTGGAATGCCTATCGGCACCTATATTTGAAATGCCTATCGGCTTCTATATCTGAAATGCCTATCGGCACCTATTTTTAAAATGCCAATCGGCAACTATATCTGAAATGCCTATCGGCACCTATATCTGAAATGCCTATCGACACCTATGTCTGAAATGCCTATCGACACCTATATCTGAAATGCCTATCGACACCTATATCTGAAATGCCTATCGACACCTATATCTGAAATGCCTATCGACACCTATATCTGAAATGCCTATCGACACCTATATCTGAAATGCCTATCGACACCTATATCTGAAATGCCTATCGACACCTATATCTGAAATGCCTATCGACATCTATTTTTGAATAGCCTATCGGAAACTACATCTGATATGCCTATCAGCACCTATATTTGATATGCCTATCGGCAACCATATCTGGAATGCCTATCGGCACCTATATTTGAAATGCCTATCGGCTTCTATATCTGAAATGCCTATCGGCACCTATTTTTAAAATGCCAATCGGCAACTATATCTGAAATGCCTATCGGCACCTATATCTGAAATGCCTATCGACACCTATATCTGAAATGCCTATCGACACCTATATCTGAAATGCCTATCGACACCTATATCTGAAATGCCTATCGACACCTATATCTGAAATGCCTATCGACACTTATATCTGAAATGCCTATCGACACCTATATCTGAAATGCCTATCGACACCTATATCTGAAATGCCTATCGACACCTATTTTTGAAATGCCTATCGGAAACTACATCTGAAATGCCTATCAGCACCTATATTTGAAATGCCTATCGGCAACCATATCTGGAATGCCTATCGGCACCTATATTTGAAATGCCTATCGGCTTCTATATCTGAAATGCCTATCGGCACCTATTTTTAAAATGCCAATCGGCAACTATATCTGAAATGCCTATCGGCACCAATATCTGAAATGCCTATCGACACCTATATCTGAAATGCCTATCGACACCTATATCTGAAATGCCTATCGACACCTATATCTGAAATGCCTATCGACACCTATATCTGAAATGCCTATCGACACATATATCTGAAATGCCTATCGACACCTATATCTAAAATGCCTATCGACACCTATATCTGAAATGCCTATCGACACCTATATCTGAAATGCCTATCGACACCTATTTTTGAAATGCCTATCGGAAACTACATCTGAAATGCCTATCAGCACCTGTGTTTAAAATGCCTATCGGCAACCATATCTGGAATGCCTATCGGCACCTATATTTGAAATGCCTATCGGCTTCTATATCTGAAATGCCTATCGGCACCTATTTTTGAAATGCCAATCGGCAACTATATCTTAAATGCCTATCGGCACCTATATCTGAAATGCCTATCGACGCCTATATCTGAAATGCCTATCGACACCTATATCTGAAATGCCTATCGACACTTTTATCTGAAATGCCTATCGACACCTATATCTGAAATGCCTATCGACACCTATATCTGAAATGCCTATCGACACCTATATCTGAAATGCCTATCGACACCTATATCTGAAATGCCTATCGACACCTATTTTTGAAATGCCTATCGGAAACTACATCTGAAATGCCTATCAGCACCTATATTTGAAATGCCTATCAGCAACCATATCTGGAATGCCTATCGGCACCTATATTTGAAATGCCTATCGGCTTCTATATCTGAAATGCCTATCGGCACCTATTTTTAAAATGCCAATCGGCAACTATATCTGAAATGCCTATCGGCACCTATATCTGAAATGCCTATCGACACCTATATCTGAAATGCCTATCGACACCTATATCTGAAATGCCTATCGACACCTATTTTTGAAATGCCTATCGGAAACTACATCTGAAATGCCTATCAGCACTTATATTTGAAATGCCTATCGGCAACCATATCTGGAATGCCTATCGGCACCTATATTTGAAATGCCTATCGGCTTCTATATCTGAAATGCCTATCGGCACCTATTTTTAAAATGCCAATCGGCAACTATATCTGAAATGCCTATCGGCACCTATATCTGAAATGCCTATCGACACCTATATCTGAAAGGCCTATCGACACCTATATCTGAAATGCCTATCGACACCTATATCTGAAATGCCTATCGACACCTATATCTGAAATGCCTATCGACACCTATATCTGAAATGCCTATCGACACCTATATCTGAAATGCCTATCGACAACTATTTTTGAAATGTCTATCGGAAACTACATCTGAAAAGCCTATCAGCACCTATATTTGAAATGCCTATCGGCAACCATATCTGGACGGCCTATCGGCACCTATATTTGAAATGCCTATCGGCTTCTATATCTGAAATGCCTATCGGCACATATTTTTAAAATGCCAATCGGCAACTATATCTGAAATGCCTATCGGCACCTATATCTGAAATGCCTATCGACACCTATATCTGAAATGCCTATCGACACCTATATCTGAAATGCCTATCGACACCTATATCTGAAATGCCTATCGACACATATATCTGAAATGCCTATCGACACCTATATCTGAAATGCCTATCGACACCTATATCTGAAATGCCGATCGACACCTATATCTGAAATGCCTATCGACACCTATTTTTGAAATGCCTATCGGAAACTACATCTGAAATGCCTATCAGCACCTATGTTTAAAATGCCTATCGGCAACCATATCTGGAATGCCTATCGGCACCTATTTTTAAAATGCCAATCGGCAACTATATCTGAAATGCCTATCGGCACCTATATCTGAAATGCCTATCGACACCTATATCTGAAAGGCCTATCGACACCTATATCTGAAATGCCTATCGACACCTATATCTGAAATGCCTATCGACACCTATATCTGAAATGCCTATCGACACCTATATCTGAAATGCCTATCGACACCTATATCTGAAATGCCTATCGACAACTATTTTTGAAATGTCTATCGGAAACTACATCTGAAAAGCCTATCAGCACCTATATTTGAAATGCCTATCGGCAACCATATCTGGACGGCCTATCGGCACCTATATTTGAAATGCCTATCGGCTTCTATATCTGAAATGCCTATCGACACCTATATCTGAAATGCCTATCGACACCTATATCTGAAATGCCTATCGACACCTATATCTGAAATGCCTATCGACACCTATATCTGAAATGCCTATCGACACCTATATCTGAAATGCCTATCGACACCTATATCTGAAATGCCTATCGACACCTATATCTGAAATGCCTATCGACACCTATATCTGAAATGCCTATCGACACCTATATCTGAAATGCCTATCGACACTTATATCTGAAATGCCTATCGACACCTATATCTGAAATGCCTATCGACACCTATATCTGAAATGCCTATCGACACCTATTTTTGAAATGCCTATCGACACCTATATCTGAAATGCCTATCGACACCTATATCTGAAATGCCTATCGACACCTATTTTTGAAATGCCTATCGGAAACTACATCTGAAATGCCTATCAGCACCTATATTTGAAATGCCTATCGGCAACCATATCTGGACGGCCTATCGGCACCTATATTTGAAATGCCTATCGGCTTCTATATCTGAAATGCCTATCGGCACCTATTTTTAAAATGCCAATCGGCAACTATATCTGAAATGCCTATCGGCACCTATATCTGAAATGCCTATCGACACCTATGTCTGAAATGCCTATCGACACCTATATCTGAAATGCCTATCGACACCTATATCTGAAATGCCTATCGACACCTATATCTGAAATGCCTATCGACACCTATATCTGAAATGCCTATCGACACCTATATCTGAAATGCCTATCGACACCTATATCTGAAATGCCTATCGACACCTATATCTGAAATGCCTATCGACATCTATTTTTGAAATGCCTATCGGAAACTACATCTGATATGCCTATCAGCACCTATATTTGATATGCCTATCGGCAACCATATCTGGAATGCCTATCGGCACCTATATTTGAAATGCCTATCGGCTTCTATATCTGAAATGCCTATCGGCACCTATTTTTAAAATGCCAATCGGCAACTATATCTGAAATGCCTATCGGCACCTATATCTGAAATGCCTATCGACACCTATATCTAAAATGCCTATCGACACCTATATCTGAAATGCCTATCGACACCTATATCTGAAATGCCTATCGACACCTATATCTGAAATGCCTATCGACACTTATATCTGAAATGCCTATCGACACCTATATCTGAAATGCCTATCGACACCTATATCTGAAATGCCTATCGACACCTATTTTTGAAATGCCTATCGGAAACTACATCTGAAATGCCTATCAGCACCTATATTTGAAATGCCTATCGGCAACCATATCTGGAATGCCTATCGGCACCTATATTTGAAATGCCTATCGGCTTCTATATCTGAAATGCCTATCGGCACCTATTTTTAAAATGCCAATCGGCAACTATATCTGAAATGCCTATCGGCACCAATATCTGAAATGCCTATCGACACCTATATCTGAAATGCCTATCGACACCTATATCTGAAATGCCTATCGACACCTATATCTGAAATGCCTATCGACACCTACATCTGAAATGCCTATCGACACATATATCTGAAATGCCTATCGACACCTATATCTAAAATGCCTATCGACACCTATATCTGAAATGCCTATCGACACCTATATCTGAAATGCCTATCGACACCTATTTTTGAAATGCCTATCGGAAACTACATCTGAAATGCCTATCAGCACCTGTGTTTGAAATGCCTATCGGCAACCTAATCTGGAATGCCTATCGGCACCTATATTTGAAATGCCTATCGGCTTCTATATCTGAAATGCCTATCGGCACCTATTTTTGAAATGCCAATCGGCAACTATATCTTAAATGCCTATCGGCACCTATATCTGAAATGCCTATCGACGCCTATATCTGAAATGCCTATCGACACCTATATCTGAAATGCCTATCGACACTTTTATCTGAAATGCCTATCGACACCTATATCTGAAATGCCTATCGACACCTATATCTGAAATGCCTATCGACACCTATATCTGAAATGCCTATCGACACCTATATCTGAAATGCCTATCGACACCTATTTTTGAAATGCCTATCGGAAACTACATCTGAAATGCCTATCAGCACCTATATTTGAAATGCCTATCAGCAACCATATCTGGAATGCCTATCGGCACCTATATTTGAAATGCCTATCGGCTTCTATATCTGAAATGCCTATCGGCACCTATTTTTAAAATGCCAATCGGCAACTATATCTGAAATGCCTATCGGCACCTATATCTGAAATGCCTATCGACACCTATATCTGAAATGCCTATCGACACCTATTACTGAAATGCCTATCGGCAACTATATCTGAAATGCCTATCGACACCTATATCTGAAATGCCTATCGACACCTATATCTGAAATGCCTATCGACACCTATATCTGAAATGCCTATCGACACCTATATCTGAAATGCCTATCGACACCTATTTTTGAAATGCCTATCGGAAACTACATCTGAAATGCCTATCAGCACTTATATTTGAAATGCCTATCGGCAACCATATCTGGAATGCCTATCGGCACCTATATTTGAAATGCCTATCGGCTTCTATATCTGAAATGCCTATCGGCACCTATTTTTAAAATGCCAATCGGCAACTATATCTGAAATGCCTATCGGCACCTATATCTGAAATGCCTATCGACACCTATATCTGAAAGGCCTATCGACACCTATATCTGAAATGCCTATCGACACCTATATCTGAAATGCCTATCGACACCTATATCTGAAATGCCTATCGACACCTATATCTGAAATGCCTATCGACACCTATATCTGAAATGCCTATCGACAACTATTTTTGAAATGTCTATCGGAAACTACATCTGAAAAGCCTATCAGCACCTATATTTGAAATGCCTATCGGCAACCATATCTGGACGGCCTATCGGCACCTATATTTGAAATGCCTATCGGCTTCTATATCTGAAATGCCTATCGGCACATATTTTTAAAATGCCAATCGGCAACTATATCTGAAATGCCTATCGGCACCTATATCTGAAATGCCTATCGACACCTATATCTGAAATGCCTATCGACACCTATATCTGAAATGCCTATCGACACCTATATCTGAAATGCCTATCGACACATATATCTGAAATGCCTATCGACACCTATATCTGAAATGCCTATCGACACCTATATCTGAAATGCCGATCGACACCTATATCTGAAATGCCTATCGACACCTATTTTTGAAATGCCTATCGGAAACTACATCTGAAATGCCTATCAGCACCTATGTTTGAAATGCCTATCGGCAACCATATCTGGAATGCCTATCGGCACCTATATTTGAAATGCCTATCGGCTTCTATATCTGAAATGCCTATCGGCACTTATTTTTAAAATGCCAATCGGCAACTATATCTTAAATGCCTATCGGCACCTATATCTGAAATGCCTATCGACACCTATATCTGAAATGCCTATCGACACCTATATCTGAAATGCCTATCGACACCTTTATCTGAAATGCCTATCGACACCTATATCTGAAATGCCTATCGACACCTATATCTGAAATGCCTATCGACACCTATATCTGAAATGCCTATCGACACCTATATCTGAAATGCCTATCGACACCTATTTTTGAAATGCCTATCGGAAACTACATCTGAAATGCCTATCAGCACCTATATTTGAAATGCCTATCAGCAACCATATCTGGAATGCCTATCGGCACCTATTTTTGAAATGCCTATCGGCTTCTATATCTGAAATGCCTATCGGCACCTATTTTTAAAATGCCAATCGGCAACTATATCTGAAATGCCTATCGGCACCTATATCTGAAATGCCTATCGACACCTATATATGAAATGCCTATCGACACCTATATCTGAAATGCCTATCGGCAACTATATCTGAAATGCCTATCGACACCTATATCTGAAATGCCTATCGACACCCATATCTGAAATGCCTATCGACACCTATATCTGAAATGCCTATCGACACCTATATCTGAAATGCCTATCGACTCCTATTTTTGAAATGCCTATCGGAAACTACATCTGAAATGCCTATCAGCACCTATATTTGAAATGCCTATCGGCAACCATATCTGGAATGCCTATCGGCACCTATATTTGAAATGCCTATCGGCTTCTATATCTGAAATGCCTATCGGCACCTATTTTTAAAATGCCAATCGGCAACTATATCTGAAATGCCTATCGGCACCTATATCTGAAATGCCTATCGACACCTATATCTGAAAGGCCTATCGACACCTATATCTGAAATGCCTATCGACACCTATATCTGAAATGCCTATCGACACCTATATCTGAAATGCCTATCGACACCTATATCTGAAATGCCTATCGACACCTATATCTGAAATGCCTATCGACACCTATATCTGAAATGCCTATCGACACCTATATCTGAAATGCCTATCGACACCTATATCTGAAATGCCTATCGACACCTATATCTGAAATGCCTATCGACACCTATATCTGAAATGCCTATCGACAACTATTTTTGAAATGTCTATCGGAAACTACATCTGAAAAGCCTATCAGCACCTATATTTGAAATGCCTATCGGCAACCATATCTGGACGGCCTATCGGCACCTATATTTGAAATGCCTATCGGCTTCTATATCTGAAATGCCTATCGGCACATATTTTTAAAATGCCAATCGGCAACTATATCTGAAATGCCTATCGGCACCTATATCTGAAATGCCTATCGACACCTATATCTGAAATGCCTATCGACACCTATATCTGAAATGCCTATCGACACCTATATCTGAAATGCCTATCGACACATATATCTGAAATGCCTATCGACACCTATATCTGAAATGCCTATCGACACCTATATCTGAAATGCCGATCGACACCTATATCTGAAATGCCTATCGACACCTATTTTTGAAATGCCTATCGGAAACTACATCTGAAATGCCTATCAGCACCTATGTTTAAAATGCCTATCGGCAACCATATCTGGAATGCCTATCGGCACCTATATTTGAAATGCCTATCGGCTTCTATATCTGAAATGCCTATCGGCACTTATTTTTAAAATGCCAATCGGCAACTATATCTTAAATGCCTATCGGCACCTATATCTGAAATGCCTATCGACACCTATATCTGAAATGCCTATCGACACCTATATCTGAAATGCCTATCGACACCTTTATCTGAAATGCCTATCGACACCTATATCTGAAATGCC
>JAVRKA010001256.1:0-18413 GCA_034508555.1 Venustoraphidia nigricollis
AGATATAGGTGGCGATAGGCAATTCAGATATAGGTGTCGATAGGCATTTCAGATATAGGTGTCCATAGGCATTTCAGATATAGGTGTCGATAGGCATTTCAGATATAGGTGTCGATAGGCATTTCAGATATAGGTGTCGATAGGCATTTCAGATATAGGTGCCGATAGGCATTTCAGATATAGTTGCCGATTGGCATTTTAAAAATAGGTGCCGATAGGCATTTCAGATATAGAAGCCGATAGGCATTTCAAATATAGGTGCCGATAGGCATTCCAGATATGGTTGCCGATAGGCATTTTAAATATAGGTGCTGATAGGCATTTCAGATGTAGTTTCCGATAGGCATTTCAAAAATAGGTGTCGATAGGCATTTCAGATATAGGTGTCGATAGGCATTTCAGATATAGGTGTCGATAGGCATTTCAGATATAGGTGTCGATAGGCATTTCAGATATAGGTGTCGATAGGCATTTCAGATATAGGTGTCGATAGGCATTTCAGATATAGGTGTCGATAGGCATTTCAGATATAGGTGTCGATAGGCATTTCAGATATAGGTGCCGATAGGCATTTCAGATATAGTTGCCGATTGGCATTTTAAAAATAGGTGCCGATAGGCATTTCAGATATAGGTGTCGATAGGCATTTCAGATATAGGTGTCGATAGGCATTTCAGATATAGGTGTCGATAGGCATTTCAGATATAGGTGTCGATAGGCATTTCAGATATATGTGTCGATAGGCATTTCAGATATAGGTGTCGATAGGCATTTCAGATATAGGTGCCGATAGGCATTTCAGATATAGTTACCGATTGGCATTTTAAAAATAGGTGCCGATAGGCATTTCAGATATAGAAGCCGATAGGCATTTCAAATATAGGTGCCGATAGGCATTCCAGATATGGTTGCCGATAGGCATTTCAAATATAGGTGCTGATAGGCATTTCAGATGTAGTTTCCGATAGGCATTTCAAAAATAGGTGTCGATAGGCATTTCAGATATAAGTGTCGATAGGCATTTCAGATATAGGTGTCGATAGGCATTTCAGATATAGGTGTCGATAGGCATTTCAGATATAGGTGCCGATAGGCATTTCAGATATAGGTGCCGATAGGCATTTCAGATATAGGTGTCGATAGGCATTTCAGATATAGGTGCCGATAGGCATTTCAGATATAGTTGCCGATTGGCATTTTAAAAATAGGTGCCGATAGGCATTTCAGATATAGAAGCCGATAGGCATTTCAAATATAGGTGCCGATAGGCATTCCAGATATGGTTGCCGATAGGCATTTCAAATATAGGTGCTGATAGGCATTTCAGATGTAGTTTCCGATAGGCATTTCAAAAATAGGTGTCGATAGGCATTTCAGATATAGGTGTCGATAGGCATTTCAGATATAGGTGTCGATAGGCATTTCAGATATAGGTGTCGATAGGCATTTCAGATATAGGTGTCGATAGGCATTTCAGATATAGGTGTCGATAGGCATTTCAGATATAGGTGTCGATAGGCATTTCAGATATAGGTGCCGATAGGCATTTCAGATATAGTTGCCGATTGGCATTTTAAAAATAGGTGCCGATAGGCATTTTAGATATAGAAGCCGATAGGCATTTCAAATATAGGTTCCGATAGGCATTCCAGATATGGTTGCCGATAGGCATTTCAAATATAGGTGCTGATAGGCATTTCAGATGTAGTTTCCGATAGGCATTTCAAAAATAGTTGTCGATAGGCATTTCAGATATAGGTGTCGATAGGCATTTCAGATATAGGTGTCGATAGGCATTTCAGATATAGGTGTCGATAGGCATTTCAGATATAGGTGTCGATAGGCATTTCAGATATAGGTGTCGATAGGCATTTCAGATATAGGTGTCGATAGGCATTTCAGATATAGGTGTCGATAGGCATTTCAGATATAGGTGTCGATAGGCATTTCAAATATAGGTGTCGATAGGCATTTCAGATATAGGTGTCGATAGACATTTCAGTTATAGGTGCCGATAGGCATTTCAGATATAGTTGCCGATTGGCATTTTAAAAATAGGTGCCGATAGGCATTTCAGATATAGGTGTCGATAGGCATTTCAGATATAGGTGTCGATAGGCATTTCAGATATAGGTGTCGATAGGCATTTCAGATATAGGTGTCGATAGGCATTTCAGATATAGGTGTCGATAGGCATTTCAGATATAGGTGTCGATAGGCATTTCAGATATAGGTGCCGATAGGCATTTCAGATATAGTTGCCGATTGGCATTTTAAAAATAGGTGCCGATAGGCATTTCAGATATAGAAGCCGATAGGCATTCCAAATATAGGTGCCGATAGGAATTCCAGATATGGTTGCCGATAGGCATTTCAAATATAGGTGCTGATAGGCATTTCAGATGTAGTTTCCGATAGGCATTTCAAAAATAGGTGTCGATAGGCATTTCAGATATAGGTGTCGATAGGCATTTCAGATATAGGTATCGATAGGCATTTCAGATATAGGTGTCCATAGGCATTTCAGATATAGGTGTCGATAGGCATTTCAGATATAGGTGTCGATAGGCATTTCAGATATAGGTGTCGATAGGCATTTCAGATATAGGTGTCGATAGGCATTTCAGATATAGGTGCCGATAGGCATTTCAGATATAGTTGCCGATTGGCATTTTAAAAATAGGTGCCGATAGGCATTTCAGATATAGAAGCCGATAGGCATTTCAAATATAGGTGCCAATAGGCATTCCAGATATGGTTGCTGATAGGCATTTCAAATATAGGTGCTGATAGGCATTTCAGATGTAGTTTCCGATAGGCATTTCAAAAATAGGTGTCGATAGGCATTTCAGATATAGGTGTCGATAGGCATTTCAGATATAGGTGTCGATAGGCATTTCAGATATAGGTGTCGATAGGCATTTCAGATATAGGCGTCGATAGGCATTTCAGATATAGGTGTCGATAGGCATTTCAGATATAGGTGTCGATAGGCATTTCAGATATAGGTGTCGATAGGCATTTCAGATATAGGTGTCGATAGGCATTTCAGATATAGGTGTCGATAGGCATTTCAGATATAGGTGCCGATAGGCATTTCAGATATAGTTGCCGATTGGCATTTTAAAAATAGGTGCCGATAGGCATTTTAGATATAGAAGCCGATAGGCATTTCAAATATAGGTGCCGATAGGCATTCCAGATATGGTTGCCGATAGGCATTTCAAATATAGGTGCTGATAGGCATTTCAGATGTAGTTTCCGATAGGCATTTCAAAAATAGGTGTCG
The DNA here is from genome assembly GCA_034508555.1 of Venustoraphidia nigricollis. NCBI lineage: Eukaryota > Metazoa > Arthropoda > Insecta > Raphidioptera > Raphidiidae > Venustoraphidia > Venustoraphidia nigricollis. Next base: position 3,290 of record JAVRKA010001256.1, read on the forward strand.
ATAGGCGTTTCAGATATAGGTGTCGATAGGCATTTCAGATATAGGTGTCGATAGGCATTTCAGATATAGGTGTCGATAGGCATTTCAATTATAGGTGTCGATAGGCATTTCAGATATAGGTGTCGATAGGCATTTCAGATATAGGTGTCGATAGGCATTTCAGATATAGGTGTCGATAGGCATTTCAGATATAGGTGCCGACAGGCATTTCAGATATAGTTGCCGATTGGCATTTTAAAAATAGGTGCCGATAGGCATTTCAGATATAGAAGCCGATAGGCATTTCAAATATAGGTGCCGATAGGCATTCCAGATATGGTTGCCGATAGGCATTTCAAATATAGGTGCTGATAGTCATTTCAGATGTAGTTTCCGATAGGCATTTCAAAAATAGGTGTCGATAGGCATTTCAGATATAGGTGTCGATAGGCATTTCAGATATAGGTGTCGATATGCATTTCAGATATAGGTGTCGATAGGCATTTCAGATATAGGTGTCGATAGTCATTTCAGATATAGGTGTCGATAGGCATTTCGGATATAGGTGTCGATAGGCATTTCAGATATAGGTGTCGATAGGCATTTCAGATATAGGTGCCGATAGGCATTTCAGATATAGTTGCCGATTGGCATTTTAAAAATAGGTGCCGATAGGCATTTCAGATATAGAAGCCGATAGGCATTTCAAATATAGGTGCCGATAGGCATTCCAGATATGGTTGCCGATAGGCATTTCAAATATAGGTGCTGATAGGCATTTCAGATGTAGTTTCCGATAGGCATTTCAAAAATAGGTGTCGATAGGCATTTCAGATATAGGTGTCGATAGGCATTTCAGATATAGGTGTCGATAGGCATTTCAGATATAGGTGTCGATAGGCATTTCAGATATAGGTGTCAATAGGCATTTCAGATATAGGTGTCGATAGGCATTTCAGATATAGGTGTCGATAGGCATTTCAGATATAGGTGTCGATAGGCATTTCAGATATAGGTGCCGATAGGCATTTCAGATATAGTTGCCGATTGGCATTTTAAAAATAGGTGCCGATAGGCATTTCAGATATAGAAGCCGATAAGCATTCCAAATATAGGTGCCGATAGGAATTCCAGATATGGTTGCCGATAGGCATTTCAAATATAGGTGCTGATAGGCATTTCAGATGTAGTTTCCGATAGGCAATTCAAAAATAGGTGTCGATAGGCATTTCAGATATAGGTGGCGATAGGCATTTCAGATATAGGTGTCGATAGGCATTTCAGATATAGGTGTCCATAGGCATTTCAGATATAGGTGTCGATAGGCATTTCAGATATAGGTGTCGATAGGCATTTCAGATATAGGTGTCGATAGGCATTTCAGATATAGGTGCCGATAGGCATTTCAGATATAGTTGCCGATTGGCATTTTAAAAATAGGTGCCGATAGGCATTTCAGATATAGAAGCCGATAGGCATTTCAAATATAGGTGCCGATAGGCATTCCAGATATGGTTGCCGATAGGCATTTTAAATATAGGTGCTGATAGGCATTTCAGATGTAGTTTCCGATAGGCATTTCAAAAATAGGTGTCGATAGGCATTTCAGATATAGGTGTCGATAGGCATTTCAGATATAGGTGTCGATAGGCATTTCAGATATAGGTGTCGATAGGCATTTCAGATATAGGTGTCGATAGGCATTTCAGATATAGGTGTCGATAGGCATTTCAGATATAGGTGTCGATAGGCATTTCAGATATAGGTGTCGATAGGCATTTCAGATATAGGTGCCGATAGGCATTTCAGATATAGTTGCCGATTGGCATTTTAAAAATAGGTGCCGATAGGCATTTCAGATATCGGTGTCGATAGGCATTTCAGATATAGGTGTCGATAGGCATTTCAGATATAGGTGTCGATAGGCATTTCAGTTATAGGTGCCGATAGGCATTTCAGATATAGTTGCCGATTGGCATTTTAAAAATAGGTGCCGATAGGCATTTCAGATATAGAAGCCGATAGGCATTTCAAATATAGGTGCCGATAGGCATTCCAGATATGGTTGCCGATAGGCATTTCAAATATAGGTGCTGATAGGCATTTCAGATGTAGTTTCCGATAGGCATTTCAAAAATAGGTGTCGATAGGCATTTCAGATATAAGTGTCGATAGGCATTTCAGATATAGGTGTCGATAGGCATTTCAGATATAGGTGTCGATAGGCATTTCAGATATAGGTGCCGATAGGCATTTCAGATATAGGTGCCGATAGGCATTTCAGATATAGGTGTCGATAGGCATTTCAGATATAGGTGCCGATAGGCATTTCAGATATAGTTGCCGATTGGCATTTTCAAAATAGGTGCCGATAGGCATTTCAGATATAGAAGCCGATAGGCATTTCAAATATAGGTGCCGATAGGCATTCCAGATATGGTTGCCGATAGGCATTTCAAATATAGGTGCTGATAGGCATTTCAGATGTAGTTTCCGATAGGCATTTCAAAAATAGGTGTCGATAGGCATTTCAGATATAAGTGTCGATAGGCATTTCAGATATAGGTGTCAATAGGCATTTCAGATATAGGTGTCGATAGGCATTTCAGATATAGGTGTCGATAGGCATTTCAGATATAGGTGTCGATAGGCATTTCAGATATAGGTGTCGATAGGCATTTCAGATATAGGTGTCGATAGGCATTTCAGATATAGGTGTCGATAGGCATTTCAGATATAGGTGTCGATAGGCATTTCAGATATAGGTGTCGATAGGCATTTCAGATATAGGTGTCGATAGGCATTTCAGATATAGGTGTCGATAGGCATTTCAGATATAGGTGTCGATAGGCATTTCAAATATAGGTGTCGATAGGCATTTCAGATATAGGTGTCGATAGGCATTTCAGATATAGGTGCCGATAGGCATTTCAGATATAGTTGCCGATTGGCATTTTCAAAATAGGTGCCGATAGGCATTTCAGATATAGAAGCCGATAGGCATTTCAAATATAGGTGCCGATAGGCATTCCAGATATGGTTGCCGATAGGCATTTCAAATATAGGTGCTGATAGGCATTTCAGATGTAGTTTCCGATAGGCATTTCAAAAATAGGTGTCGATAGGCATTTCAGATATAAGTGTCGATAGGCATTTCAGATATAGGTGTCGATAGGCATTTCAGATATAGGTGTCGATAGGCATTTCAGATATAGGTGTCGATAGGCATTTCAGATATAGGTGTCGAATGGCATTTCAGATATAGGTGTCGATAGGCATTTCAGATATAGGTGTCGATAGGCATTTCAGATATAGGTGCCGATAGGCATTTCAGATATAGTTGCCGATTGGCATGTTAAAAATAGGTGCCGATAGGCATTTCAGATATAGAAGCCGATAGGCATTTCAAATATAGGTGCCGATAGGCATTCCAGATATGGTTGCCGATAGGCATTTCAAATATAGGTGCTGATAGGCATTTCAGATGTAGTTTCCGATAGGCATTTCAAAAATAGGTGTCGATAGGCATTTCAGATATAGGTGTAGATAGGCATTTCAGATATAGGTGTCGATAGGCATTTCAGATATAGGTGTCGATAGGCATTTCAGATATAGGTGTCGATAGGCATTTCAGATATAGGTGCCGATAGGCATTTCAGATGTAGTTTCCGATAGGCATTTCAAAAATAGGTGTCGATAGGCATTTCAGATATAGGTGTCGATAGGCATTTCAGATATAGGTGTCGATAGGCATTTCAGATATAGGTGTCGATAGGCTTTTCAATATAGGTGTCGATAGGCATTTCAGATATAGGTGTCGATAGGCATTTCAGATATAGGTGTCGATAGGCATTTCAGATATAGGTGTCGATAGGCATTTCAGATATAGGTGTCGATAGGCATTTCAGATATAGGTGCCGATAGGCATTTCAGATATAGTTGCCGATTGGCATTTTAAAAATAGGTGCCGATAGGCATTTCAGATATAGAAGCCGATAGGCATTTCAAATATCGGTGCCGATAGGCATTCCAGATATGGTTGCCGATAGGCATTTCAAATATAGGTGCTGATAGGCATTCCAGATGTAGTTTCCGATAGGCATTTATAAAATAGGTGTCGATAGGCATTTCAGATATAGGTGTCGATAGGCATTTCAGATATAGGTGTCGATAGGCATTTCAGATATAGGTGTCGATAGGCATTTCAGATATAGGTGTCGATAGGCATTTCAGATATAGGTGTCGATAGGCATTTCAGATGTAGGTGTCGATAGGCATTTCAGATATAGGTGTCGATAGGCATTTCAGATATAGGTGTCGATAGGCATTTCAGATATAGGTGCCGATAGGCATTTCAGATATAGTTGCCGATTGGCATTTTAAAAATAGGTGCCGATAGGCATTTCAGATATAGAAGCCGATAGGCATTTCAAATATAGGTGCCGATAGGCATTCCAGATATGGTTGCCGATAGGCATTTCAAATATAGGTGCTTATAGGCACTTCAGATGTAGTCTCCGATAGGCATTTCAAAAATAGGTGTCGATAGGCATTTCAGATATAGGTGTCGATAGGCATTTCAGATATAGGTGTCGATAGGCATTTCAGATATAGGTGTCGATAGGCATTTCAGATATAGGTGTCGATAGGCATTTCAGATATAGGTGTCGATAGGCATTTCAGATATAGGTGTCGATAGGCATTTCAGATATAGGTGTCGATAGGCATTTCAGATATAGGTGCCGATAGGCATTTCAGATATAGTTGCCGATTGGCATTTTAAAAATAGGTTTAGATAGGCATTTCAGATATAGAAGCCGATAGGCATTTCAAATATAGGTGCCGATAGGCATTCCAGATATGGTTGCCGATAGGCATTTCAAATATAGGTACTGATAGGCATTTCAGATGTAGTTTCCGATAGGCATTTCAAAAATAGGTGTCGATAGGCATTTCAGATATAGGTGTCGATAGGCATTTCAGATATAGGTGTCGATAGGCATTTCAGATATAGGTGTCGATAGGAATTTCAGATATAGGTGTCAATAGGCATTTCAGATATAGGTGTCGATAGGCATTTCAGACATAGGTGTCGATAGGCATTTCAGATATAGGTGTCGATAGGCATTTCAGATATAGGTGCCGATAGGCATTTCAGATATAGTTGCCGATTGGCATTTTAAAAATAGGTGCCGATAGGCATTTCAGATATAGAAGCCGATAGGCATTTCAAATATAGGTGCCGATAGGCATTCCAGATATTGTTGCCGATAGGCATTTCAAATATAGGTGCTGATAGGCATTTCAGATGTAGTTTCCGATAGGCATTTCAAAAATAGGTGTCGATAGGCATTTCAGATATAGGTGTCGATAGGCATTTCAGATATAGGTGTCAATAGGCATTTCAGATATAGGTGTCGATAGGCATTTCAGATATACGTGTCGATAGGCATTTTAGATATAGGTGTCGATAGGCATTTCAGTTATAGGTGTCGATAGGCATTTCAGATATAGGTGCCGTTAGGCATTTCAGATATAGTTGCCGATTGGCATTTTAAAAATAGGTGCCGATAGGCATTTCAGATATAGAAGCCGATAGGCATTCCAAATATAGGTGCCGATAGGAATTCCAGATATGGTTGCCGATAGGCATTTCAAATATAGGTGCTGATAGGCATTTCAGATGTAGTTTCCGATAGGCAATTCAAAAATAGGTGTCGATAGGCATTTCAGATATAGGTGTCGATAGGCATTTCAGATATAGGTGTCGATAGGCATTTCAGATATAGGTGTCCACAGGCATTTCAGATATAGGTATCGATAGGCATTTCAGATATAGGTGTCGATAGGCATTTCAGATATAGGTGCCGATAGGCATTTCAGATATAGTTGCCGATTGGCATTTTAAAAATAGGTGCCGATAGGCATTTCAGATATAGAAGCCGATAGGCATTTCAAATATAGGTGCCGATAGGCATTCCAGATATGGTTGCCGATAGGCATTTCAAATATAGGTGCTGATAGGCATTTCAGATGTAGTTTCCGATAGGCATTTCAAAAATAGGTGTCGATAAGCATTTCAGATATAGGTGTCGATAGGCATTTCAGATATAGGTGTCAATAGGCATTTCAGATATAGGTGTCGATAGGCATTTCAGATATAGGTGTCGATAGGCATTTCAGATATAGGTGTAGATAGGCATTTCAGATATAGGTGTCGATAGGCATTTCAGATATAGGTGTCGATAGGCATTTCAGATATAGGTGTCGATAGGCATTTCAGATATAGGTGTCGATAGGCATTTCAGATATAGGTGCCGATAGGCATTTCAGATGTAGTTTCCGATAGGCATTTCAAAAATAGGTGTCGATAGGCATTTCAGATATAGGTGTCGATAGGCATTTCAGATATAGGTGTCGATAGGCATTTCAGATATAGGTGTCGATAGGCTTTTCAATATAGGTGTCGATAGGCATTTCAGATATAGGTGTCGATAGGCATTTCAGATATAGGTGTCGATAGGCATTTCAGATATAGGTGTCGATAGGCATTTCAGATATAGGTGTCGATAGGCATTTCAGATATAGGTGCCGATAGGCATTTCAGATATAGTTGCCGATTGGCATTTTAAAAATAGGTGCCGATAGGCATTTCAGATATAGAAGCCGATAGGCATTTCAAATATCGGTGCCGATAGGCATTCCAGATATGGTTGCCGATAGGCATTTCAAATATAGGTGCTGATAGGCATTCCAGATGTAGTTTCCGATAGGCATTTATAAAATAGGTGTCGATAGGCATTTCAGATATAGGTGTCGATAGGCATTTCAGATATAGGTGTCGATAGGCATTTCAGATATAGGTGTCGATAGGCATTTCAGATATAGGTGTCGATAGGCATTTCAGATATAGGTGTCGATAGGCATTTCAGATGTAGGTGTCGATAGGCATTTCAGATATAGGTGTCGATAGGCATTTCAGATATAGGTGTCGATAGGCATTTCAGATATAGGTGCCGATAGGCATTTCAGATATAGTTGCCGATTGGCATTTTAAAAATAGGTGCCGATAGGCATTTCAGATATAGAAGCCGATAGGCATTTCAAATATAGGTGCCGATAGGCATTCCAGATATGGTTGCCGATAGGCATTTCAAATATAGGTGCTTATAGGCACTTCAGATGTAGTCTCCGATAGGCATTTCAAAAATAGGTGTCGATAGGCATTTCAGATATAGGTGTCGATAGGCATTTCAGATATAGGTGTCGATAGGCATTTCAGATATAGGTGTCGATAGGCATTTCAGATATAGGTGTCGATAGGCATTTCAGATATAGGTGTCGATAGGCATTTCAGATATAGGTGTCGATAGGCATTTCAGATATAGGTGTCGATAGGCATTTCAGATATAGGTGCCGATAGGCATTTCAGATATAGTTGCCGATTGGCATTTTAAAAATAGGTTTAGATAGGCATTTCAGATATAGAAGCCGATAGGCATTTCAAATATAGGTGCCGATAGGCATTCCAGATATGGTTGCCGATAGGCATTTCAAATATAGGTGCTGATAGGCATTTCAGATGTAGTTTCCGATAGGCATTTCAAAAATAGGTGTCGATAGGCATTTCAGATATAGGTGTCGATAGGCATTTCAGATATAGGTGTCGATAGGCATTTCAGATATAGGTGTCGATAGGAATTTCAGATATAGGTGTCAATAGGCATTTCAGATATAGGTGTCGATAGGCATTTCAGACATAGGTGTCGATAGGCATTTCAGATATAGGTGTCGATAGGCATTTCAGATATAGGTGCCGATAAGCATTTCAGATATAGTTGCCGATTGGCATTTTAAAAATAGGTGCCGATAGGCATTTCAGATATAGAAGCCGATAGGCATTTCAAATATAGGTGCCGATAGGCATTCCAGATATTGTTGCCGATAGGCATTTCAAATATAGGTGCTGATAGGCATTTCAGATGTAGTTTCCGATAGGCATTTCAAAAATAGGTGTCGATAGGCATTTCAGATATAGGTGTCGATAGGCATTTCAGATATAGGTGTCAATAGGCATTTCAGATATAGGTGTCGATAGGCATTTCAGATATACGTGTCGATAGGCATTTTAGATATAGGTGTCGATAGGCATTTCAGTTATAGGTGTCGATAGGCATTTCAGATATAGGTGCCGTTAGGCATTTCAGATATAGTTGCCGATTGGCATTTTAAAAATAGGTGCCGATAGGCATTTCAGATATAGAAGCCGATAGGCATTCCAAATATAGGTGCCGATAGGAATTCCAGATATGGTTGCCGATAGGCATTTCAAATATAGGTGCTGATAGGCATTTCAGATGTAGTTTCCGATAGGCAATTCAAAAATAGGTGTCGATAGGCATTTCAGATATAGGTGTCGATAGGCATTTCAGATATAGGTGTCGATAGGCATTTCAGATATAGGTGTCCATAGGCATTTCAGATATAGGTATCGATAGGCATTTCAGATATAGGTGTCGATAGGCATTTCAGATATAGGTGCCGATAGGCATTTCAGATATAGTTGCCGATTGGCATTTTAAAAATAGGTGCCGATAGGCATTTCAGATATAGAAGCCGATAGGCATTTCAAATATAGGTGCCGATAGGCATTCCAGATATGGTTGCCGATAGGCATTTCAAATATAGGTGCTGATAGGCATTTCAGATGTAGTTTCCGATAGGCATTTCAAAAATAGGTGTCGATAAGCATTTCAGATATAGGTGTCGATAGGCATTTCAGATATAGGTGTCAATAGGCATTTCAGATATAGGTGTCGATAGGCATTTCAGATATAGGTGTCGATAGGCATTTCAGATATAGGTGTAGATAGGCATTTCAGATATAGGTGTCGATAGGCATTTCAGATATAGGTGTCGATAGGCATTTCAGATATAGGTGTCGATAGGCATTTCAGATATAGGTGTCGATAGGCATTTCAAATATAGGTGTCGATAGGCATTTCAGATATAGGTGTCGATAGGCATTTCAGATATAGGTGCCGATAGGCATTTCAGATATAGTTGCCGATTGGCATTTTAAAAATAGGTGCCGATAGGCATTTCAGATATAGAAGCCGATAGGCATTTCAAATATAGGTGCCGATAGGCATTCCAGATATGGTTGCCGATAGGCATTTCAAATATAGGTGCTGATAGGCATTTCAGATGTAGTTTCCGATAGGCATTTCAAAAATAGGTGTCGATAGGCATTTCAGATATAAGTGTCGATAGGCATTTAAGATATAGGTGTCGATAGGCATTTCAGATATAGGTGTCGATAGGCATTTCAGATATAGGTGTCGATAGGCATTTCAGATATAGGTGTCGAATGGCATTTCAGATATAGGTGTCGATAGGCATTTCAGATATAGGTGTCGATAGGCATTTCAGATATAGGTGCCAATAGGCATTTTAGATATAGTTGCCGATTGGCATGTTAAAAATAGGTGCCGATAGGCATTTCAGATATAGAAGCCGTTAGGCATTTCAAATATAGGTGCCGATAGGCATTCCAGATATGGTTGCCGATAGGCATTTCAAATATAGGTGCTGATAGGCATTTCAGATGTAGTTTCCGATAGGCATTTCAAAAATAGGTGTCGATAGGCATTTCAGATATAAGTGTCGATAGGCATTTCAGATATAGGTGTCGATAGGCATTTCAGATATAGGTGTCGATAGGCATTTCAGATATAGGTGTCGATAGGCATTTCAGATATAGGTGTCGATAGGCATTTCAGATATAGGTGTCGATAGGCATTTCAGATATAGGTGTCGATAGGCATTTCAGATATAGGTGTCGATAGGCATTTCAGATATAGGTGTCGATAGGCATTTCAGATATAGGTGTCGATAGGCATTTCAGATATAGGTGCCGATAGGCATTTCAGATATAGTTGCCGATTGGCATTTTAAAAACAGGCGCCGATAGGCATTTCAGATATAGAAGCCGATAGGCATTTCAAATATAGGTGCCGATAGGCATTCCAGATATGGTTGCCGATAGGCATTTCAAATATAGGTGCTGATAGGCATTTCAGATGTAGTTTCCGATAGGCATTTCAAAAATAGGTGTCGATAGGCATTTCAGATATAGGTGTCGATAGGCATTTCAGATATAGGTGTCGATAGGCATTTCAGATATAGGTGTCGATAGGCATTTCAGATATAGGTGTCGATAGGCATTTCAGATATAGGTGTCGATAGGCATTTCAGATATAGGTGTCGATAGGCATTTCAGATATAGGTGTCGATAGGCATTTCAGATATAGGTGCCGATAGGCATTTCAGATATAGTTGCCGATTGGCATTTTAAAAATAGGTGCCGATAGGCATTTCAGATATAGAAGCCGATAGGCATTTCAAATATCGGTGCCGATAGGCATTCCAGATATGGTTGCCGATAGGCATTTCAAATAGATAGGTGCTGATAGGCATTCCAGATGTAGTTTCCGATAGGCATTTCAAATATAGGTGTCGATAGGCATTTCAGATATAGGTGTCGATAGGCATTTCAGATATAGGTGTCGATAGGCATTTCAGATATAGGTGTCGATAGGCATTTCAGATATAGGTGTCGATAGGCATTTCAGATATAGGTGTCGATAGGCATTTCAGATATAGGTGTCGATAGGCATTTCAGATATAGGTGTCGATAGGCATTTCAGATATAGGTGTCGATAGGCATTTCAGATATAGGTGCCGATAGGCATTTCAGATATAGTTGCCGATTGGCATTTTAAAAATAGGTGCCGATAGGCATTTCAGATATAGAAGCCGATAGGCATTTCAAATATCGGTGCCGATAGGCATTCCAGATATGGTTGCCGATAGGCATTTCAAATAGATAGGTGCTGATAGGCATTCCAGATGTAGTTTCCGATAGGCATTTATAAAATAGGTGTCGATAGGCATTTCAGATATAGGTGTCGATAGGCATTTCAGATATAGGTGTCGATAGGCATTTCAGATATAGGTGTCGATAGGCATTTCAGATATAGGTGCCGATAGGCATTTCAGATATAGTTGCCGATTGGCATTTTAAAAACAGGCGCCGATAGGCATTTCAGATATAGAAGCCGATAGGCATTTCAAATATAGGTGCCGATAGGCATTCCAGATATGGTTGCCGATAGGCATTTCAAATATAGGTGCTGATAGGCATTTCAGATGTAGTTTCCGATAGGCATTTCAAAAATAGGTGTCGATAGGCATTTCAGATATAGGTGTCGATAGGCATTTCAGATATAGGTGTCGATAGGCATTTCAGATATAGGTGTCGATAGGCATTTCAGATATAGGTGTCGATAGGCATTTCAGATATAGGTGTCGATAGGCATTTCAGATATAGGTGTCGATAGGCATTTCAGATATAGGTGTCGATAGGCATTTCAGATATAGGTGTCGATAGGCATTTCAGATATAGGTGCCGATAGGCATTTCAGATATAGTTGCCGATTGGCATTTTAAAAATAGGTGCCGATAGGCATTTCAGATATAGAAGCCGATAGGCATTTCAAATATCGGTGCCGATAGGCATTCCAGATATGGTTGCCGATAGGCATTTCAAATAGATAGGTGCTGATAGGCATTCCAGATGTAGTTTCCGATAGGCATTTATAAAATAGGTGTCGATAGGCATTTCAGATATAGGTGTCGATAGGCATTTCAGATATAGGTGTCGATAGGCATTTCAGATATAGGTGTCGATAGGCATTTCAGATATAGGTGTCGATAGGCATTTCAGATATAGGTGTCGATAGGCATTTCAGATGTAGGTGTCGATAGGCATTTCAGATATAGGTGTCGATAGGCATTTCAGATATAGGTGTCGATAGGCATTTCAGATATAGGTGCCGATAGGCATTTCAGATATAGTTGCCGATTGGCATTTTAAAAATAGGTGCCGATAGGCATTTCAGATATAGAAGCCGATAGGCATTTCAAATATAGGTGCCGATAGGCATTCCAGATATGGTTGCCGATAGGCATTTCAAATATAGGTGCTGATAGGCATTTCAGATGTAGTCTCGGATAGGCATTTCAAAAATAGGTGTCGATAGGCATTTCAGATATAGGTGTCGATAGGCATTTCAGATATAGGTGTCGATAGGCATTTCAGATATAGGTGTCGATAGGCATTTCAGATATAGGTGTCGATAGGCATTTCAGATATAGGTGTCGATAGGCATTTCAGATATAGGTGTCGATAGGCATTTCAGATATAGGTGTCGATAGGCATTTCAGATATAGGTGTCGATAGGCATTTCAGATATAGGTGTCGATAGGCATTTCAGATATAGGTGCCGATAGGCATTTCAGATATAGTTGCCGATTGGCATTTTAAAAATAGGTGCCGATAGGCATTTCAGATATAGAAGCCGATAGGCATATCAAATATCGGTGCCGATAGGCATTCCAGATATGGTTGCCGATAGGCATTTCAAATATAGGTGCTGATAGGCATTCCAGATGTAGTTTCCGATAGGCATTTATAAAATAGGTGTCGATAGGCATTTCAGATATAGGTGTCGATAGGCATTTCAGATATAGGTGTCGATAGGCATTTCAGATATAGGTGTCGATAGGCATTTCAGATATAAGTGTCGATAGGCATTTCAGATACAGGTGTCGATAGGCATTTCAGATGTAGGTGTCGATAAGCATTTCAGATATAGGTGTCGATAGGCATTTCAGATATAGGTGTCGATAGGCATTTTAGATATAGGTGCCGATAGGCATTTCAGATATAGTTGCCGATTGGCATTTTAAAAATAGGTGCCGATAGGCATTTCAGATGTAGAAGCCGATAGGCATTGCAAATATAGGTGCCGATAGGCATTCCAGATATGGTTGCCGATAGGCATTTCAAATATAGGTGCTGATAGGCATTTCAGATGTAGTCTCCGATAGGCATTTCAAAAATAGGTGTCGATAGGCATTTCAGATATAGGTGTCGATAGGCATTTCAGATATAGGTGTCGATAGGCATTTCAGATATAGGTGTCAATAGGCATTTCAGATATAGGTGTCGATAGGCATTTCAGATATAGGTGTCGATAGGCATTTCAGATATAGGTGTCGATAGGCATTTCAGATATAGGTGTCGATAGGCATTTCAGATATAGGTGCCGATAGGCATTTCAGATATAGTTGCCGATTGGCATTTTAAAAATAGGTTTAGATAGGCATTTCAGATATAGAAGCCGATAGGCATTTCAAATATAGGTGCCGATAGGCATTCCAGATATGGTTGCCGATAGGCATTTCAAATATAGGTGCTGATAGTCATTTCAGATGTAGTTTCCGATAGGCATTTCAAAAATAGGTGTCGATAGGCATTTCAGATATAGGTGTCGATAGGCATTTCAGATATAGGTGTCGATAGGCATTTCAGATATAGGTGTCGATATGCATTTCAGATATAGGTGTCGATAGGCATTTCAGATATAGGTGTCGATGGGCATTTCAGATATAGGTGTCGATAGGCATTTCGGATATAGGTGTCGATAGGCATTTCAGATATAGGCGTCGATAGGCATTTCAGATATAGGTGCCGATAGGCATTTCAGATATAGTTGCCGATTGGCATTTTAAAAATAGGTGCCGATAGGCATTTCAGATATAGAAGCCGATAGGCATTTCAAATATAGGTGCCGATAGGCATTCCAGATATGGTTGCCGATAGGCATTTCAAATATAGGTGCTGATAGGCATTTCAGATGTAGTTTCCGATAGGCATTTCAAAAATAGGTGTCGATAGGCATTTCAGACATAGGTGTCGATAGGCATTTCAGATATAGGTGTCGATAGGCATTTCAGATATAGGTGTCGATAGGCATTTCAGATATAGGTGTCGATAGGCATTTCAGATATAGGTGTCGATAGGCATTTCAGTTATAGGTGTCGATAGGCATTTCAGATATAGGTGCCGATAGGCATTTCAGATATAGTTGCCGATTGGCATTTTAAAAATAGGTGCCGATAGGCATTTCAGATATAGAAGCCGATAGGCATTCCAAATATAGGTGCCGATAGGAATTCCAGATATGATTGCCGATAGGCATTTCAAATATAGGTGCTGATAGGCATTTCAGATGTAGTTTCCGATAGGCAATTCAAAAATAGGTGTCGATAGGCATTTCAGATATAGGTGTCGAAAGGCATTTCAGATATAGGTGTCGATAGGCATTTCAGATATAGGTGTCCATAGGCATTTCAGATATAGGTGTCGATAGGCATTTCAGATATAGGTGTCGATAGGCATTTCAGATATAGGTGTCGATAGGCATTTCAGATATAGGTGTCGATAGGCATTTCAGATATAGGTGCCGATAGGCATTTCAGATATAGTTGCCGATTGGCATTTTAAAAATAGGTGCCGATAGGCATTTCAGATATAGAAGCCGATAGGCATTTCAAATATAGGTGCCGATAGGCATTCCAGATATGGTTGCCGATAGGCATTTCAAATATAGGTGCTGATAGGCATTTCAGATGTAGTTTCCAATAGGCATTTCAAAAATAGGTGTCGATAGGCATTTCAGATATAGGTGTCGATAGGCATTTCAGATATAGGTGTCGATAGGCATTTCAGATATAGGTGTCGATAGGCATTTCAGATATAGGTGTCGATAGGCATTTCAGATATACGTGTCGATAGGCATTTCAGATATAGGTGTCGATAGGCAATTCAGATATAGGTGTCGATAGGCATTTCAGATATAGGTGCCGATAGGCATTTCAGATATAGTTGCCAATTGGCATTTTAAAAATAGGTGCCGATAGGCATTTCAGATATAGAAGCCGATAGGCATTTCAAATATAGGTGCCGATAGGCATTCCAGATATGGTTGCCGATAGGCATTTCAAATATAGGTGCTGATAGGCATTTCAGATGTAGTTTCCAATAGGCATTTCAAAAATAGGTGTCGATAGGCATTTCAGATATAGGTGTCGATAGGCATTTCAGATATAGGTGTCGATAGGCATTTCAGATATAGGTGTCGATAGGCATTTCAGATATAGATGTCGATAGGCATTTCAGATATAGGTGTCGATAGGCATTTCAGATATAGGTGTCGATAAGCATTTCAGATATAGG
>JAVRKA010001257.1:0-18360 GCA_034508555.1 Venustoraphidia nigricollis
GTTGCCGATTGGCATTTTAAAAATAGGTGCCGATAGGCATTTCAGATATGGAAGCCGATAGGCATTTCAAATATAGGTGCCGATAGGCATTCCAGATATGGTTGCCGATAGGCATTTCAAATATAGGTGCTGATAGGCATTTCAGATGTAGTTTCCGATAGGCATTTCAAAAATAGGTGTCGATAGGCATTTCAGATATAGGTGTCGATAGGCATTTCAGATATAGGTGTCGATAGGCCTTTCAGATATAGGTGCCGATAGGCATTTCAGATATAGTTGCCGATTGGCATTTTAAAAATAGGTGCCGATAGGCATTTCAGATATGGAAGCCGATAGGCATTTCAAATATAGGTGCCGATAGGCATTCCAGATATGGTTGCCGATAGGCATTTCAAATATAGGTGCTGATAGGCATTTCAGATGTAGTTTCCGATAGGCATTTCAAAAATAGGTGTCGATAGGCATTTCAGATATAGGTGTCGATAGGCATTTCAGATATAGGTGTCGATAGACATTTCAGATATAAGTGTCGATAGGCATTTTAGATATAGGTGTCGATAGGCATTTCAGATATAGGTGTCGATAGGCATTTCAGATATAGGTGTCGATAGGCATTTCAGATATAGGTGTCGATAGGCATTTCAGATATAGGTGTCGATAGGCATTTCAAATATAGGTGCCGATAGGCATTTCAGATATAGTTGCCGATTGGCATTTCAAAAATAGGTGCCGATAGGCATTTCAGATATAGAAGCCGATAGGCATTTCAAATATAGGTGCCGATAGGCATTCCAGATATGGTTGCCGATAGGCATTTCAAATATAGGTGCTGATAGGCATTTCAGATGTAGTTTCCGATAGGCATTTCAAAAATAGGTGTCGATAGGCATTTCAGATATAGGTGTCGATAGGCATTTCAGATATAGGTGTCGATAGGCATTTCAGATATAGGTGTCGATAGGCATTTTAGATATAGGTGTCGATAGGCATTTCAGATATAGGTGCCGATAGGCATTTCAGATATAGTTGCCGATTGGCATTTTAAAAATAGGTGCCGATAGGCATTTCAGATATAGAAGCCGATAGGCATTTCAAATATAGGTGCCGATAGGCATTCCAGATATGGTTGCCGATAGGCATTTCAAATATAGGTGCTGATAGGCATTTCAGATGTAGTTTCCGATAGGCATTTCAAAAATAGGTGTCGATAGGCATTTCAGATATAGGTGTCGATAGGCATTTTAGATATAGGTGTCGATTGGCATTTCAGATATAGGTGTCGATAGGCATTTCAGATATAGGTGTCGATAGGCATTTCAGATATAGGTGCCGATAGGCATTTCAGATATAGTTGCCGATTGGCATTTTAAAAATAGGTGCCGATAGGCATTTCAGACATAGAAGCCGATAGGCATTTCAAATATAGGTGCCGATAGGCATTCCAGATATGGTTGCCGATAGGCATTTCAAATATAGGTGCTGATAGGCATTTCAGATGTAGTTTCCGATAGGCATTTCAAAAATCGGTGTCGATAGGCATTTTAGATATAGGTGTCGATAGGCATTTCAGATATAGGTGTCGATAGGCATTTCAGATATAGGTGTCGATAGGCATTTCAGATATAGGTGTCGATAGGCATTTCAGATATAGGTGTCGATAGGCATTTCAGATATAGGTGTCGATAGGCATTTCAGATATAGGTGTCGATAGGCCTTTCAGATATAGGTGCCGATAGGCATTTCAGATATAGTTGCCGATTGGCATTTTAAAAATAGGTGCCGATAGGCATTTCAGATATGGAAGCCGATAGGCATTTCAAATATAGGTGCCGATAGGCATTCCAGATATGGTTGCCGATAGGCATTTCAAATATAGGTGCTGATAGGCATTTCAGATGTAGTTTCCGATAGGCATTTCAAAAATAGGTGTCGATAGGCATTTCAGATATAGGTGTCGATAGGCATTTCAGATATAGGTGTCGATAGACATTTCAGATATAGGTGTCGATAGGCATTTTAGATATAGGTGTCGATAGGCATTTCAGATATAGGTGTCGATAGGCATTTCAGATATAGGTGTCGATAGGCATTTCAGATATAGGTGTCGATAGGCATTTCAGATATAGGTGTCGATAGGCATTTCAAATATAGGTGCCGATAGGCATTTCAGATATAGTTGCCGATTGGCATTTCAAAAATAGGTGCCGATAGGCATTTCAGATATAGAAGCCGATAGGCATTTCAAATATAGGTGCCGATAGGTATTCCAGATATGGTTGCCGATAGGCATTTCAAATATAGGTGCTGATAGGCATTTTAGATGTAGTTTCCGATAAGCATTACAAAGATAGGTGGCGATAGGCATTTCAGATATAGGTGTCGATAGGCATTTCAGATATAGATGTCGATAGGCATTTCAGATATAGGTGTCGATAGGCATTTCAGATATAGGTGTCGATAGGCATTTCAGATATAGGTGTCGATAGGCATTTCAGATATAGGTGTCGATAGGCATTTCAGATATAGGTGCCGATAGGCATTTCAGATATAGTTGCCGATTGGCATTTTAAAAATAGGTGCCGATAGGCATTTCAGATATAGAAGCCGATAGGCATTTCAAATATAGGTGCCGATAGGCATTCTAGATATGGTTGCCGATAGGCATTTCAAATATAGGTGCTGATAGGCATTTCAGATGTAGTTTCCGATAGGCATTTCAAAAATAGGTGTCGATAGGCATTTCAGATATAGGTGTCGATAGGCATTTCAGATATAGGTGTCGATAGGCATATCAGATATAGGTGTCGATAGGCATTTCAGATATAGGTGTCGATAGGCATTTCAGATATAGGTGTCGATAGGCATTTCAGATATAGGTGTCGATAGGCATTTCAGATATAGGTGTCGATAGGCATTTCAGATATAGGTGTCGATAGGCATTTCAGACATAGTTGCCGATTGGCATTTTAAAAATAGGTGCCGATAGGCATTTCAAATATAGAAGCCGATAGGCATTTCAAATATAGGTGCCGATAGGCTTTCCAGATATGGTTGCCGATAGGCATTTCAAATATAGGTGCTGATAGGCATTTCAGATGTAGTTTCCGATAGGCATATCAAAAATAGGTGTCGATAGGCATTTCAGATATAGGTGTCGATAGGCATTTCAGATATAGGTGTCGATAGGCATTTCGGATATAGGTGTCGATAGGCATTTCAGATATAGGTGTCGATAGGCATTTCAGATATAGGTGTCGATAGGCATTTCAGATATAGGTGTCGATAGGCATTTCAGATATAGGTGTCAATAGGCATTTCAGATATAGGTGTCGATAGGCATTTCAGATATAGGTGCCGATAGGCATTTCAGATATAGTTGCCGATTGGCATTTTAAAAATAGGTGCCGATAGGCATTTCAGATATAGAAGCCGATAGGCATTTCAAATATAGGTGCCGATAGGCATTCCAGATATGGTTGCCGATAGGCATTTCAAATATAGGTGCTGATAGGCATTTCAGATGTAGTTTCCGATAGGCCTTTCAAAAATAGGTGTCGATAGGCATTTCAGATATAGGTGTCGATAGGCATTTCAGATATAGGTGTCGATAGGCATTTCAGATATAGGTGTCGATAGGCATTTCAGATATAGGTGTCGATAGGCATTTCAGATATAGGTGTCGATAGGCATTTCAGATATAGGTGTCGATAGGCATTTCAGATATAGGTGTCGATAGGCATTTCAGATATAGGTGCCGATAGGCATTTCAGATATAGTTGCCGATTGGCATTTTAAAAATAGGTGCCGATAGGCATCTCAGATATAGAAGCCGATATGCATTTCAAATATAGGTGCCGATAGGCATTCCAGATATGGTTGCCGATAGGCATTTCAAATATAGGTGCTGATAGCCATTTCAGATGTAGTTTCCGATAGGCATTTCAAAAATAGGTGTCGATAGGCATTTCAGATATAGGTGTCGATAGGCATTTCAGATATAGGTGTCGATAGGCATTTCAGATATAGGTGTCGATAGGCATTTTAGATATAGGTGTCGATAGGCATTTCAGATATAGGTGCCGATAGGCATTTCAGATATAGTTGCCGATTGGCATTTTAAAAATAGGTGCCGATAGGCATTTCAGATATAGAAGCCGATAGGCATTTCAAATATAGGTGCCGATAGGCATTCCAGATATGGTTGCCGATAGGCATTTCAAATATAGGTGCTGATAGGCATTTCAGATGTAGTTTCCGATAGGCATTTCAAAAATAGGTGTCGATAGGCATTTCAGATATAGGTGTCGATAGGCATTTTAGATATAGGTGTCGATTGGCATTTCAGATATAGGTGTCGATAGGCATTTCAGATATAGGTGTCGATAGGCATTTCAGATATAGGTGTCGATAGGCATTTCAGATATAGGTGTCGATAGGCATTGCAGATATAGGTGTCGATAGGCATTTCAGATATAGGTGTCGATAGGCATTTCAGATATATGTGCCGATAGGCATTTCAGATATAGGTGCCGATAGGCATTCCAGATATGGTTGCCGATAGGCATTTCAAATATAGGTGCTGATAGGCATTTCAGATGTAGTTTCCGATAGGCATTTCAAAAATAGGTGTCGATAGGCATTTCAGATATAGGTGCTGATAGGCATTTCAGATGTAGTTTCCGATAGGCATTTCAAAAATAGGTGCCGATAGGCATATCAGATATAGGTGTCGATAGGCATTTCAGATATAGGTGTCGAACGGCATTTCAGATATAGGTGTCGATAGGCATTTCAGATATAGGAGTCGATAGGCATTTCAGATATAGGTGCCGATAGGCATTTCAGATATAGTTGCCGATTGGCATTTTAAAAATAGGTGCCGATAGGCATTTCAGATATAGAAGCCGATAGGCATTTCAAATATAGGTGCCGATAGGCATTCCAGATATGGTTGCCGATAGGCATTTCAAATATAGGTGCTGATAGGCATTTCAGATGTAGTTTCCGATAGGCATTTCAAAAATAGGTGTCGATAGGCATTTCAGATATAGGTGTCGATAGGCATTTCAGATATAGGTGTCGATAGGCATTTCAGATATAGGTGTCGATAGGCATTTCAGATATAGGTGTCGATAGGCATTTCAGATATAGGTGTCGATAGGCATTTCAAATATAGGTGTCGATAGGCATTTCAGATATAGGTGCCGATAGGCATTTCAGATATAGTTGCCGATTGGCATTTTAAAAAGAGGTGCCGATAGGCATTTCAGATATAGAAGCCGATAGGCATTTCAAATATAGGTGCCGATAGGCATTCCAGATATGTTTGCCGATAGGCATTTCAAATAAAGGTGCTGATAGGCATTTCAGATGTAGTTTCCGATAGGCATTTCAAAAATAGGTGTCGATAGGCATTTCAGATATAGGTGTCGATAGGCATTTCAGATATAGGTGTCGATAGGCATTTCAGATATAGGTGTCGATAGGCATTTCAGATATAGGTGTCGATAGGCATTTCAGATATAGGTGTCGATAGGCATTTCAGATATAGGGGTCGATAGGCATTTCAGATATAGGTGTCGATAGGCATTTCAGATATAGGTGCCGATAGGCATTTCAGATATAGTTGCCGATTGGCATTTTAAAAATAGGTGCCGATAGGCATTTCAGATATAGAAGCCGATAGGCATTTCAAATATAGGTGCCGATAGGCATTCCAGATATGTTTGCCGATAGGCATTTCAAATATAGGGGCTGATAGGCATTTCAGATGTAGTTTCCGATAGGCATTTCGAAAATAGGTGTCGATAGGCATTTCAGATATAGGTGTCGATAGGCATTTCAGATATAGGTGTCGATAGGCATTTCAGATATAGGTGTCGATAGGCATTTCAGATATAGGTGTCGATAGGCATTTCAGATATAGGTGTCGATAGGCATTTCAGATATAGGTGTCGATAGGCATTTCAGATATAGGTGCCGATAGGCATTTCAGATATAGTTGCCGATTGGCATTTTAAAAATAGGTGTCAATAGGCATTTCAGATATAGGTGCCGATAGGCATTTTAGATATAGTTGCCGATTGGCATTTTAAAAATAGGTGCCGATAGGCATTTCAGATATAGAAGCCGATATGCATTTCAAATATAGGTGCCGATAGGCATTCCAGATATGGTTGCCGATAGGCATTTCAAATATAGGTGCTGATAGGCATTTCAGATGTAGTTTCCGATAGGCATTTCAAAAATAGGTGTCGATAGGCATTTCAGATATAGGTGTCGATAGGCATTTCAGATATAGGTGTCGGTAGGCATTTCAGATATAGGTGTCGATAGGCATTTTAGATATAGGTGTCGATAGGCATTTCAGATATAGGTGCCGATAGGCATTTCAGATATAGTTGCCGATTGGCATTTTAAAAATAGGTGCCGATAGGCATTTCAGATATAGAAGCCGATAGGCATTTCAAATATAGGTGCCGATAGGCATTCCAGATATGGTTGCCGATAGGCATTTCAAATATAGGTGCTGATAGGCATTTCAGATGTAGTTTCCGATAGGCATTTCAAAAATAGGTGTCGATAGGCATTTCAGATATAGGTGTCGATAGGCATTTTAGATATAGGTGTCGATTGGCATTTCAGATATAGGTGTCGATAGGCATTTCAGATATAGGTGTCGATAGGCATTTCAGATATAGGTGCCGATAGGCATTTCAGATATAGTTGCCGATTGGCATTTTAAAAATAGGTGCCGATAGGCATTTCAGATATAGAAGCCGATAGGCATTTCAAATATAGGTGCCGATAGGCATTCCAGATATGGTTGCCGATAGGCATTTCAAATATAGGTGTCGATAGGCATTTCAGATATAGGTGCCGATAGGCATTTCAGATATAGTTGCCGATTGGCATTTTAAAAATAGGTGCCGATAGGCATTTCAGATATAGAAGCCGATAGGCATTTCAAATATAGGTGCCGATAGGCATTCCAGATATGGTTGCCGATAGGCATTTCAAATATAGGTGCTGATAGGCATTTCAGATGTAGTTTCCGATAGGCATTTCAAAAATCGGTGTCGATAGGCATTTTAGATATAGGTGTCGATAGGCATTTCAGATATAGGTGTCGATAGGCATTTCAGATATAGGTGTCGATAGGCATTTCAGATATAGGTGTCGATAGGCATTTCAGATATAGGTGTCGATAGGCATTTCAGATATAGGTGTCGATAGGCATTTCAGATATAGGTGTCGATAGGCCTTTCAGATATAGGTGCCGATAGGCATTTCAGATATAGTTGCCGATTGGCATTTTAAAAATAGGTGCCGATAGGCATTTCAGATATGGAAGCCGATAGGCATTTCAAATATAGGTGCCGATAGGCATTCCAGATATGGTTGCCGATAGGCATTTCAAATATAGGTGCTGATAGGCATTTCAGATGTAGTTTCCGATAGGCATTTCAAAAAGAGGTGTCGATAGGCATTTCAGATATAGGTGTCGATAGGCATTTCAGATATAGGTGTCGATAGACATTTCAGATATAGGTGTCGATAGGCATTTTAGATATAGGTGTCGATAGGCATTTCAGATATAGGTGTCGATAGGCATTTCAGATATAGGTGTCGATAGGCATTTCAGATATAGGTGTCGATGGGCATTTCAGATATAGGTGTCGATAGGCATTTCAAATATAGGTGCCGATAGGCATTTCAGATATAGTTGCCGATTGGCATTTTAAAAATAGGTGCCGATAGGCATTTCAGATATAGAAGCCGATAGGCATTTCAAATATAGGTGCCGATAGGCATTCCAGATATGGTTGCCGATAGGCATTTCAAATATAGGTGCTGATAGGCATTTCAGATGTAGTTTCCGATAGGCATTTCAAAAATAGGTGTCGATAGGCATTTCAGATATAGGTGTCGATAGGCATTTCAGATATAGGTGTCGATAGGCATTTCAGATATAGGTGTCGATAAGCATTTCAGATATAGGTGTCGATAGGCATTTCAGATATAGGTGTCGATAGGCATTTCAGATATAGGTGTCGATAGGCATTTCAGATATAGGTGTCGATAGGCATTTCAGATATAGGTGTCGATAGGCATTTCAGATATAGGTGCCGATAGGCATTTCAGATATAGTTGCCGATTGGCATTTTAAAAATAGGTGCCGATAGGCATTTCAGATATAGAAGCCGATAGGCATTTCAAATATAGGTGCCGATAGGTATTCCAGATATGGTTGCCGATAGGCATTTCAAATATAGGTGCTGATAGGCATTTTAGATGTAGTTTCCGATAGGCATTACAAAGATAGGTGGCGATAGGCATTTCAGATATAGGTGTCGATAGGCATTTCAGATATAGGTGTCGATAGGCATTTCAGATATAGGTGTCGATAGGCATTTCAGATATAGGTGTCGATAGGCATTTCAGATATAGGTGTCGATAGGCATTTCAGATATAGGTGTCGATAGGCATTTCAGATATAGGTGTCGATAGGCATTTCAGATATAGGTGCCGATAGGCATTTCAGATATAGTTGCCGATTGGCATTTTAAAAATAGGTGCCGATAGGCATTTCAGATATAGAAGCCGATAGGCATTTCAAATATAGGTGCCGATAGGCATTCCAGATATGGTTGCCGATAGGCATTTCAAATATAGGTGCTGATAGGCATTTCAGATGTAGTTTCCGATAGGCATTTCAAAAATAGGTGTCGATAGGCATTTCAGATATAGGTGTCGATAGGCATTTCAGATATAGGTGTCGATAGGCATTTCAGATATAGGTGTCGATAGGCATTTCAGATATAGGTGTCGATAGGCATTTCAGATATAGGTGTCGATAGGCATTTCAGATATAGGTGTCGATAGGCATTTAAGATATAGGTGTCGATAGGCATTTCAGACATAGTTGCCGATTGGCATTTTAAAAATAGGTGCCGATAGGCATTTCAAATAAAAAGCCGATAGGCATTTCAAATATAGGTGCCGATAGGCATTCCAGATATGGTTGCCGATAGGCATTTCAAATATAGGTGCTGATAGGCATTTCAGATGTAGTTTCCGATAGGCATATCAAAAATAGGTGTCGATAGGCATTTCAGATATAGGTGTCGATAGGCATTTCTGATATAGGTGTCGATAGGCATTTCGGATATAGGTGTCGATAGGCATTTCAGATATAGGTGTCGATAGGCATTTCAGATATGGGTGTCGATAGGCATTTCAGATATAGGTGTCGATAGGCATTTCAGATATAGGTGTCGATAGGCATTTCAGATATAGGTGTCGATAGGCATTTCAGATATAGGTGTCGATAGGCATTTCAGATATAGGTGTCGATAGGCATTTCAGATATAGGTGTCGATAGGCATTTCAGATATAGGTGCCGATAGGCATTTCAGATATAGTTGCCGATTGGCATTTTAATAATAGGTGCCGATAGGCATTTCAGATATAGAAGCCGATAGGCATTTCAAATATAGGTGCCGATAGGCATTCCAGATATGGTTGCCGATAGGCATTTCAAATATAGGTGCTGATAGGCATTTCAGATGTAGTTTCCGATAGGCATTTCAAAAATAGGTGTCGATAGGCATTTCAGATATAGGTGTCGATAGGCATTTCAGATATAGGTGTCGATAGGCATTTCAGATATAGGTGTCGATAGGCATTTCAGATATAGGTGTCGATAGGCATTTCAGATATAGGTGTCGATAGGCATTTCAGATATAGGTGTCGATAGGCATTTCAGATATAGGTGCCGATAGGCATTTCAGATATAGTTGCCGATTGGCATTTTAAAAATAGGTGTCGATAGGCATTTCAGATATAGGTGCCGATAGGCATTTTAGATATAGTTGCCGATTGGCATTTTAAAAATAGGTGCCGATAGGCATTTCAGATATAGAAGCCGATATGCATTTCAAATATAGGTGCCGATAGGCATTCCAGATATGGTTGCCGATAGGCATTTCAAATATAGGTGCTGATAGGCATTTCAGATGTAGTTTCCGATAGGCATTTCAAAAATAGGTGTCGATAGGCATTTCAGATATAGGTGTCGATAGGCATTTCAGATATAGGTGTCGATAGGCATTTCAGATATAGGTGTCGATAGGCATTTTAGATATAGGTGTCGATAGGCATTTCAGATATAGGTGCCGATAGGCATTTCAGATATAGTTGCCGATTGGCATTTTAAAAATAGGTGCCGATAGGCATTTCAGATATAGAAGCCGATAGGCATTTCAAATATAGGTGCCGATAGGCATTCCAGATATGGTTGCCGATAGGCATTTTAAATATAGGTGCTGATAGGCATTTCAGATGTAGTTTCCGATAGGCATTTCAAAAATCGGTGTCGATAGGCATTTTAGATATAGGTGTCGATAGGCATTTCAGATATAGGTGTCGATAGGCATTTCAGATATAGGTGTCGATAGGCATTTCAGATATAGGTGTCGATAGGCATTTCAGATATAGGTGTCGATAGGCATTTCAGATATAGGTGTCGATAGGCATTTCAGATATAGGTGTCGATAGGCCTTTCAGATATAGGTGCCGATAGGCATTTCAGATATAGTTGCCGATTGGCATTTTAAAAATAGGTGCCGATAGGCATTTCAGATATGGAAGCCGATAGGCATTTCAAATATAGGTGCCGATAGGCATTCCAGATATGGTTGCCGATAGGCATTTCAAATATAGGTGCTGATAGGCATTTCAGATGTAGTTTCCGATAGGCATTTCAAAAATAGGTGTCGATAGGCATTTCAGATATAGGTGTCGATAGGCATTTCAGATATAGGTGTCGATAGACATTTCAGATATAGGTGTCGATAGGCATTTTAGATATAGGTGTCGATAGGCATTTCAGATATAGGTGTCGATAGGCATTTCAGATATAGGTGTCGATAGGCATTTCAGATATAGGTGTCGATAGGCATTTCAGATATAGGTGTCGATAGGCATTTCAAATATAGGTGCCGATAGGCATTTCAGATATAGTTGCCGATTGGCATTTTAAAAATATGTGCCGATAGGCATTTCAGATATAGAAGCCGATAGGCATTTCAAATATAGGTACCGATAGGCATTCCAGATATGGTTGCCGATAGGCATTTCAAATATAGGTGCTGATAGGCATTTCAGATGTAGTTTCCGATAGGCATTTCAAAAATAGGTGTCGATAGGCATTTCAGATATAGGTGTCGATAGGCATTTCAGATATAGGTGTCGATAGGCATTTCAGATATAGGTGTCGATAAGCATTTCAGATATAGGTGTCGATAGGCATTTCAGATATAGGTGTCGATAGGCATTTCAGATATAGGTGTCGATAGGCATTTCAGATATAGGTGTCGATAGGCATTTCAGATATAGGTGTCGATAGGCATTTCAGATATAGGTGCCGATAGGCATTTCAGATATAGTTGCCGATTGGCATTTTAAAAATAGGTGCCGATAGGCATTTCAGATATAGAAGCCGATAGGCATTTCAAATATAGGTGCCGATAGGTATTCCAGATATGGTTGCCGATAGGCATTTCAAATATAGGTGCTGATAGGCATTTTAGATATAGTTTCCGATAGGCATTACAAAGATAGGTGGCGATAGGCATTTCAGATATAGGTGTCGATAGGCATTTCAGATATAGGTGTCGATAGGCATTTCAGATATAGGTGTCGATAGGCATTTCAGATATAGGTGTCGATAGGCATTTCAGATATAGGTGTCGATAGGCATTTCAGATATAGGTGTCGATAGGCATTTCAGATATAGGTGCCGATAGGCATTTCAGATATAGTTGCCGATTGGCATTTTAAAAATAGGTGCCGATAGGCATTTCAGATATAGAAGCCGATAGGCATTTCAAATATAGGTGCCGATAGGCATTCCAGATATGGTTGCCGATAGGCATTTCAAATATAGGTGCTGATAGGCATTTCAGATGTAGTTTCCGATAGGCATTTCAAAAATAGGTGTCGATAGGCATTTCAGATATAGGTGTCGATAGGCATTTCAGATATAGGTGTCGATAGGCATTTCAGATATAGGTGTCGATAGGCATTTCAGATATAGGTGTCGATAGGCATTTCAGATATAGGTGTCGATAGGCATTTCAGATATAGGTGTCGATAGGCATTTCAGATATAGGTGTCGATAGGCATTTCAGATATAGGTGTCGATAGGCATTTCAGACATAGTTGCCGATTGGCATTTTAAAAATAGGTGCCGATAGGCATTTCAAATAAAAAGCCGATAGGCATTTCAAATATAGGTGCCGATAGGCTTTCCAGATATGGTTGCCGATAGGCATTTCAAATATAGGTGCTGATAGGCATTTCAGATGTAGTTTCCGATAGGCATATCAAAAATAGGTGTCGATAGGTATTTCAGATATAGGTGTCGATAGGCATTTCAGATATAGGTGTCGATAGGCATTTCGGATATAGGTGTCGATAGGCATTTCAGATATAGGTGCTGATAGGCATTTCAGATGTAGTTTCCGATAGGCATTTCAAAAATAGGTGTCGATAGGCATTTCAGATATAGGTGTCGATAGGCATTTGAGATATAGGTGTCGATTGGCATTTCAGATATTCGTGTCGATAGGCATTTCAGATATAGGTGTCGATAGGCATTTCAGATATAGGTGTCGATAGGCATTTCAGATATAGGTGTCGATAGGCATTTCAGATATAGGTGCCGATAGGCATTTCAGATATAGTTGCCGATTGGCATTTTAAAAATAGGTGCCGATAGGCATTTCAGATATAGAAGCCGATAGGCATTTCAAATATAGGTGCCGATAGGCATTCCAGATATGGTTGCCGATAGGCATTTCAAATATAGGTGCTGATAGGCATTTCAGATGTAGTTTCCGATAGGCATTTCAAAAATAGGTGTCGATAGGCATTTCAGATATAGGTGTCGATAGGCATTTCAGATATAGGTGTCGATAGGCATTTCAGATATAGGTGTCGATAGGCATTTCAGATATAGGTGTCGATAGGCATTTCAGATATAGGTGTCGATAGGCATTTCAGATATAGGTGTCGATAGGCATTTCAGATATAGGTGTCGATAGGCATTTCAGATATAGGTGTCGATAGGCATTTCAGACATAGTTGCCGATTGGCATTTTAAAAATAGGTGCCGATTGGCATTTCAAATAAAAAGCCGATAGGCATTTCAAATATAGGTGCCGATAGGCTTTCCAGATATGGTTGCCGATAGGCATTTCAAATATAGGTGCTGATAGGCATTTCAGATGTAGTTTCCGATAGGCATATCAGAAATAGGTGTCGATAGGCATTTCAGATATAGGTGTCGATAGGCATTTCAGATATAGGTGTCGATAGGCATTTCGGATATAGGTGTCGATAGGCATTTCAGATATAGGTGCTGATAGGCATTTCAGATGTAGTTTCCGATAGGCATTTCAAAAATAGGTGTCGATAGGCATTTCAGATATAGGTGTCGATAGGCATTTGAGATATAGGTGTCGATAGGCATTTCAGATATTCGTGTCGATAGGCATTTCAGATATAGGTGTCGATAGGCATTTCAGATATAGGTGTCGATAGGCATTTCAGATATAGGTGTCGATAGGCATTTCAGATATAGGTGCCGATAGGCATTTCAGATATAGTTGCCGATTGGCATTTTAAAAATAGGTGCCGATAGGCATTTCAGATATAGAAGCCGATAGGCATTTCAAATATAGGTGCCGATAGGCATTCCAGATATGGTTGCCGATAGGCATTTCAAATATAGGTGCTGATAGGCATTTCAGATGTAGTTTCCGATAGGCATTTCAAAAATAGGTGTCGATAGGCATTTCAGATATAGGTGTCGATAGGCATTTCAGATATAGGTGTCGATAGGCATTTCAGATATAGGTGTCGATAGGCATTTCAGATATAGGTGTCGATAGGCATTTCAGATATAGGTGTCGATAGGCATTTCAGATATAGGTGTCGATAGGCATTTCAGATATAGGTGTCGATAGGCATTTCAGATATAGGTGTCGATAGGCATTTCAGATATAGGTGCTGATAGGCATTTCAGAATAGTTGCCGATTGGCATTTTAAAAATAGGTGCCGATAGGCATTTCAGATATAGAAGCCGATAGGCATTTCAAATATAGGTGCCGATAGGCATTCCAGATATGGTTGCCGATAGGCATTTCAAATATAGGTGCTGATAGGCATTTCAGATGTAGTTTCCGATAGGCATTTCAAAAATAGGTGTCGATAGGCATTTCAGATATAGGTGGCGATAGGCATTTCAGATATAGGTGTCGATAGGCATTTCAGATATAGGTGTCGATAGGCATTTCAGATATAGGTGACGATAGGCATTTTAGATATAGGTGTCGATAGGCATTTCAGATATAGGTGTCGATAGGCATTTCAGATATAGGTGTCGATAGGCATTTCAGATATAGGTGCCGATAGGCATTTCAGATATAGTTGCCGATTGGCATTTTAAAAATAGGTGCCGATAGGTATTTCAGATATAGAAGCCGATAGGCATTTCAAATATAGGTGCCGATAGGCATTCCAGATATGGTTGCCGATAGGCATTTCAAATATAGGTGCTGATAGGCATTTCAGATGTAGTTTCCGATAGGCATTTCAAAAATAGTTGTCGATAGGCATTTCAGATATAGGTGTCGATAGGCATTTCAGATATAGGTGTCGATAGGCATTTCAGATATAGGTGTCGATAGGCATTTCAGATATAGGTGTCGATAAGCATTTCAGATATAGGTGTCGATAGGCATTTCAGATATAGGTGTCGATAGGCATTTCAGATATAGGTGTCGATAGGCATTTCAGATATAGGTGCCGATAGGCATTTCAGATATAGCTGCCGATTGGCATTTTAAAAATAGGTGCCGATAGGCATTTCAGATATAGAAGCCGATAGGCATTTCAAATATAGGTGCCGATAGGCATTCCAGATATGGTTGCCGATAGGCATTTCAAATATAGGTGCTGATAGGCATTTCAGATGTAGTTTCCGATAGGCATTTCAAAAATAGGTGTCGATAGGCATTTCAGATATAGGTGTCGATAGGCATTTCAGATATAGGTGTCGATTGGCATTTCAGATATAGGTGTCGATAGGCATTTCAGATATAGGATTCGATAGGCATTTCAGATATAGGTGTCGATAGGCATTTCAGATATAGGTGTCGATAGGCATTTCAGATATAGGTGTCGATAGGCATTTCAGATATAGGTGTCGATAGGCATTTCAGATATAGGTGCCGATAGGCATTTCAGATATAGTTGCCGATTGGCATTTTAAAAATAGGTGCCGATAGGCATTTCAGATATAGAAGCCGATAGGCATTTCAAATATAGGTGCCGATAGGCATTCCATATATGGTTGCCGATAGGCATTTCAAATATAGGTGCTGATAGGCATTTCAGATGTAGTTTCCGATAGGCATTTCAAAAATAGGTGTCGACAGGCATTTCAGATATAGGTGTCGATAGGCATTTCAGATATAGGTGTCGATAGGCATTTCAGATATAGGTGTCGATAGGCATTTCAGATATAGGTGTCGATAGGCATTTCAGATATAGGTGTCGATAGGCATTTCAGATATAGGTGTCGATAGGCATTTCAGATATAGGTGCCGATAGGCATTTCAGATATAGTTGCCGATTGGCATTTTAAAAATAGGTGCCGATAGGCATTTCAGATATAGAAGCCGATAGGCATTTCAAATATAGGTGCCGATAGGCATTCCAGATATGGTTGCCGATAGGCATTTCAAATATAGGTGCTGATAGGCATTTCAGATGTAGTTTCCGATAGGCATTTCAAAAATAGGTGTCGATAGGCATTTCAGATATAGGTGTCGATAGGCATTTCAGATATAGGTGTCGATAGGCATTTCAGATATAGGTGTCGATAGGCATTTCAGATATAGGTGTCGATAGGCATTTCAGATATAGGTGTCGATAGGCATTTCAGATATAGGTGTCGATAGGCATTTCAGATATAGGTGCCGATAGGCATTTCAGATATAGTTGCCGATTGGCATTTTAAAAATAGGTGCCGATAGGCATTTCAGATATAGAAGCCGATAGGCATTTCAAATATAGGTGCCGATAGGCATTTCAGATATGGTTGCCGATAGGCATTTCAAATATAGGTGCTGATAGGCATTTCAGATGTAGTTTCCGATAGGCATTTCAAAAATAGGTGTCGATAGGCATTTCAGATATAGGTGTCGATAGGCATTTCAGATATAGGTGTCGATAGGCATTTCAGATATAGGTGTCGATAGGCATTTCAGATATAGGTGTCGATAGGCATTTCAGATATAGGTGCCGATAGGCATTTCAGATATAGTTGCCGATTGGCATTTTAAAAATAGGTGCCGATAGGCATTTCAGATATAGAAGCCGATAGGCATTTCAAATATAGGTGCCGATAGGCATTCCAGATATGGTTGCCGATAGGCATTTCAAATATAGGTGCTGATAGGCATTTCAGATGTAGTTTCCGATAGGCATTTCAAAAATAGGTGTCGATAGGCATTTCAGATATAGGTGTCGATAGGCATTTCAGATATAGGTGTCGATAGGCATTTCAGATATAGGTGTCGATAGGCATTTCAGATATAGGTGTCGATAGGCATTTCAGATATAGGTGTCGATAGGCATTTCAGATATAGGTGTCGATAGGCATTTCAGATATAGGTGTCGATTGGCATTTCAGATATAGGTGTCGATAGGCATTTCAGATATAGGATTCGATAGGCATTTCAGATATAGGTGTCGATAGGCATTTCAGATATAGGTGTCGATAGGCATTTCAAATATAGGTGCCGATAGGCATTCCAGATATGGTTGCCGATAGGCATTTCAAATATAGGTGCTGATAGGCATTTCAAATGTAGTTTCCGATAGGCACTTCAAAAATAGGTGTCGATAGGCATTTCAGATATAGGTGTCGATAGGCATTTCAGATATAGGTGTCGATAGGTATTTCAGATATAGGTGTCGATAGGCATTTCAGATATAGGTGTCGATAGGCATTTCAGATATAGGTGTCGATAGGCATTTCAGATATAGGTGTCGATAGGCATTTCAGATATAGGTGTCGATAGGCATTTCAGATATAGGTGCCGATAGGCATTTCAGATATAGTTGCCGATTGGCATTTTAAAAATAGGTGCCGATAGGCATTTCAGATATAGAAGCCGATAGGCATTTCAAATATAGGTGCCGATAGGCATTCCAGATATGGTTGCCGATAGGCATTTCAAATATAGGTGCTGATAGGCATTTCAGATGTAGTTTCCGATAGGCATTTCAAAAATAGGTGTCGATAGGCATTTCAGATATAGGTGTCGATAGGCATTTCAGATATAGGTGTCGATAGGCATTTCAGATATAGGTGTCGATAGGCATTTCAGATATAGGTGTCGATAGGCATTTCAGATATAGGTGTCGATAGGCATTTCAGATATAGGTGTCGATAGGCATTTTAGATATAGGTGTCGATAGGCATTTCAGATATAGGTGCCGATAGGCATTTCAGATATAGTTGCCGATTGGCATTTTAAAAATAGGTGCCGATAGGCATTTCAGATATAGAAGCCGATAGGCATTTTAAATATAGGTGCCGATCGGCATTCCAGATATGGTTGCCGATAGGCATTTCAAATATAGGTGCTGATAGGCATTTCAGATGTAGTTTCCGATAGGCATTTCAAAAATGGTGTCGATAGGCATTTCAGATATAGGTGTCGATAGGCATTTCAGATATAGGTGTCGATAGGCATTTCAGATATAGGTGTCGATAGGCATTTCAGATATGGGTGCAGATAGGCATTTCAGATATAGTTGCCGATTGGCATTTTAAAAATAGGTGCCGATAGGCATTTCAGATATAGAAGCCGATAGGCATTTCAAATATAGGTGCCGATAGGCATTCCAGATATGGTTGCCGATAGGCATTTCAAATATAGGTGCTGATAGGCATTTCAGATGTAGTTTCCGATAGGCATTTCAAAAATAGGTGTCGATAGGCATTTCAGATATAGGTGGCGATAGGCATTTCAGATATAGGTGTCGATAGGCATTTCAGATATAGGTATCGATAGGCATTTCAGATATAGGTGACGATAGGCATTTTAGATATAGGTGTCGATAGGCATTTCAGATATAGGTCTCGATATGCATTTCAGATATAGGTGTCGATAGGCATTTCAGATATAGGTGCCGATAGGCATTTCAGATATAGTTGCCGATTGGCATTTTAAAAATAGGTGCCGATAGGCATTTCAGATATAGAAGCCGATAGGCAT
>JAVRKA010001258.1:0-18328 GCA_034508555.1 Venustoraphidia nigricollis
CCGATAGGCATTTCAAATATAGGTGCCGATAGGCATTTTCAAATATAGGTGCTGATAGGCATTTCAGATGTAGTTTCCGATAGGCATTTCAAAAATAGGTGTCGATAGGCATTTCAGATATAGGTGTCGATAGGCATTTCAGATATAGGTGCCGATAGGCATTTCAGATATAGTTTCCGATTGGCATTTTTAAAAATAGGTGCCGACAGGCATTTCAGATATAGAAGCCGATAGGTATTTCAAATATAGGTGGCCGATAGGCATTCCAGATATGGTTGCCGATAGGCATTTCAAATATAGGTGCTGATAGGCATTTTAGATGTAGTTTCCGATAGGCATTTCAGATATAGTTGCCGATTGGCATTTTAAAAATAGGTGCCGATAGGCATTTCAGATATAGAAGCCGATAGGTATTCCAAATATAGGTGTCGATAGGCATTTCAGATATGGTTGCCGATAGGCATTTCAAATATAGGTGCTGATAGGCATTTCAGATGTAGTTTCCGATAGGCATTTCAAAAATAGGTGCCGATAGGCATTTCAGATATAGGTGCCGATAGGCATTTCAGATATAGTTGCCGATTGGCATTTTAAAAATAGGTGCCGATAGGCATTTTAGATGTAGTTTCCGATAGGCATTTCAAAAATAGGTGCCGATAGGCATTTCAGATATAGGTGCCGATAGGCATTTCAGATATAGTTGCCAATTGGCATTTTAAAATAGGTGCCGATAGGCATTTCAGATATAGAAGCCGATAGTCATTTCAAATATAGGTGCCGACAGGCATTCCAGATATGGTTGCCGATAGGCATTTCAAATATAGGTGCTGATAGGCATTTTAGATGTAGTTTCCGATAGGCATTTAAAAAATTGATGCCGATAGGCATTTCAGATATAGGTGCCGATAGGCATTTCAGGTATAGTTGCCGATTGGCATTTTAAAAACAGGTGCCGATAGGCATTTCAGATATAGAAGCCGATAGGTATTTCAAATATAGGGGTCGATAGGCATTTCAGATATGGTTGCCGATTGGCATTTCATATATAGGAGCAGATAGTCATTTCAGATGTAGTTTCCGAAACACATTTCAAAAATAGGTGCCGATAGGCATTTCAGATATAGTTGCCGATTGGCATTTTAAAAATAGGTGCCGATAGGCATTTCAGATATTGAAGCCGATAGGCATTTCAAATATAGGTGCCGATAGGCATTCCAGATATGGTTGCCGATAGGCATTTCAAATATAAGTGCTGATAGGCATTTCAGATGTAGTTTCCGATAGGCATTTCAAAAATAGGTACCGATAGGCATTTCAGATATAGGTGCCGATAGGCATTTCAGATATAGTTGCCAATTGGCATTTTAAAAATAGGTGTCGATAGGCATTTCAGATATAGAAGCCGATAGGCATTTCAAATATAGGTGCCGATAGGCATTCCAGATATGGTTGCCGATAGGCATTTCAAATATAGGTGCTGATAGGCATTTCAGATGTAGTTTCCGATAGGCATTTCAAAAATTGGTGGCGATAGGCATTTCAGATATAGGTGCCGATAGGCATTGCAGATATGGTTGCCGATTGGCATTTTAAAAATAGGTGCCGATAGGCATTTCAGATATAGAAGCCGATAGGTATTTCAAATATAAGTGTCGATAGGCATTTTAGATGTGGTTTCCGATAGGCATTTCAAAAATAGGTGCCGATAGGCATTTTAGATGTAGTTTCCGATAGGCATTTCAAAAATAGGTGGCGATAGGCATTTCAGATATAGGTGCCGATAGGCATTTTTAGATATAGTTGCCAATTGGCATTTTAAAATAGGTGCCGATAGGCATTTCAGATATAGAAGCCGATAGTCATTTCAAATATAGGTGCCAATAGGCATTTCAGATATAGGTGCCGATAGGCATTTCAGATATAGTTGCCGAATGGCATTTTAAAAATAGGTGCAGATAGGCATTTTAGATGTAGTTTCCGATAATCATTTCAAAAATAGGTGCCGATAGGCATTTCAGATATAGGTGCCGATAAGCATATCAGATATAGTTGCCGATAGGCATTTAAAAAATATTTGCCGATAGGCATTTCAAATATATGTGTCGATAGGCTTTTCAGATATAAATGCCGAAAGGCATTTCAGATAGAGGTGCCGATAGGCATTTCTTATGTGGTTGCCGATAGGCATTTCAAATATAGGTGCTGATAGGCATTGCAGATGTAGTTTTCGATAGGCATTTCAAAAATAGGTGCCGATAGGCATTTCAGATATAGGTGCCGATAGGCACTTTAGATATAGTTGCCGATTGGCATTTCAAAAATAGGTGCCGATAGGCATTTCAGATTAAGAAGCCGATACGCATTTCAAATATAGGTCCTGATAGGCATTCCAGTAATGGTTGCCGATAGGCATTTCAAATATTGGTGCTGATAGGCATTTCAGATGTAGTTTCCGATAGGCATTTCAAAAATAGGTGCCGATAGGCATTTCAGATATAGGTGCCAATATGCTTTACAGATATAGTTGCCGATTGGCATTTTAAAAATAGGTGCCGATAGGCATTAAGATATAGGAGCCGATAGGATTTCAAATATAGGTGCCGATAGGCATTCCAGATATGGTTGCCGATAGGCATTTCAAATATAGGTGCTGATAGGCATTTCAGATGTAGTTTCCGATAGGCATTTCAAAAATTGGTGCCGATAGGCATTTCAGATATAGGTGCCGATAGGCATTGCAGATATGGTTGCCGATTGGCATTTTAAAAATAGGTGCCGATAGGCATTTCAGATATAGAAGCCGATAGGTATTTCAAATATAGGTGTCGGTAGGCATTTCAGATATGGTAGCCGATAGGCATTTCAAATATAGGTGCTGATAGGCATTTCAGATGTAGTTTTCAATAGGCATTTCAAAAATAGGTGCCGATAGGCATTTCAGATATAGCTGCCGATAGGCATTTCAGGTATAGTTGCCGATTGGCATTTTAAAAATAGGTGTCGATAAGCATTTCAGATATAGAAGTCGATAGGCATTTCAAATATAGGTGCCGATAGGCATTCCAGATATGGTTGCCGATAGGCATTTCAAATATAGGTGCTGATAGGCATTCCAGATGTAGTTTCCGATAGGAATTTCAAAAATTGGTGCCGACAGGCATTTCAGATATAGGTGCCGATAGGCATTTCAGATATAGTTACCGATTGGCATTTTAAAAATAGGTGCCGATAGGCATTTCAGATATAGAAACCGATAGGTATTTCAAATATAGGTGTCGAAAGGCATTTCAGATAAGTTTGCCGATAGGCGTTTCAAATATAGGTGCTGACAGGCATTTCAGATGTAGTTTCCGATAGGCATTTCAAAAATAGGTGCCGATAGGCATTTCAGATATAGGTGCCGATAGGCATTTCAGATATAGTTGCCGATTGGCATTTTAAAAAAAGGGGCCGATAGGCATTTCAGATATAGAAGCCGATAGGCGTTTCAAATATAGGTGGCGATAGGCATTCCAGATATGGTTGCCGATAGGCATTTCAAATATAGGTGCTGATAGGCATTTTAGATGTAGTTTCCGATAGGCATTTCAGATATAGTTGCCGATTGGCATTTTAAAAATAGGTGCCGATAGGCATTTAAGATATAGAAGCCGATAGGTATTTCAAATATAGGTGTCGATAGGCATTTCAGATATGGTTGCCGATAGGCATTTTAAATATTGGTGCTGATAGGCATTTCAGATGTAGTTTCCGATAGGCATTTCAAAAATAGGTGCCGATAGGCATTTCAGATATATGTGCCGATAGGCATTTCAGATATAGTTGCCGTTTAGCATTTTAAAAACAGGTGCCGATAGGCATTTCAGATATAGAAGCCGATAAGTATTTCAAATATAGGTGTCGATAGGCATTTCAGATATGGTTGCCGATAGGCATTTCAAATATAGGTGCTGATAGGCATTTCAAAAATTGGTGCCGATTGGCATTTTTGATATAGGTGCCGACAGGCATTTCAGATATAGTTGCCGATTGGCATTTTAAAAATAGGTGCCGATAGGCATTTCAGATATAGAAGCCGATAGGTATTCCAAATATAGGTGTCGATAGGCATTTCAGATATGGTTGCCGATAGGCATTTCAAATATAGGTGCTGATAGGCATTTCAGATGTAGTTTCCGATAGGCATTTCAAAAGTAGGTGCCGATAGGCATTTCAGATATAGGTGCCGATAGGCATTTCAGATATAGTTGCCGATTGGCATTTTAAAAATAGGTGCCGATAGGCATTTTAGATGTAGTTTCCGATAGGCATTTCAAAAATAGGTGCCGATAGGCATTTCAGATATAGTTGCCAATTGGCATTTTAAACATAGGTGTCGATAGGCATTTCAGATATAGAAGCCGATAGGCATTTCAAATATAGGTGCCGATAGGCATCCCAGATATGGTTGCCGATAGGCATTTCAAATATAGGTGCTGATAGGCATTTCAGATGTGGTTGCCGATAGGCATTTCAAATATAGGTGCTGATAGGCATTTTAGATGTAGTTTCCGATAGGCATTTCAAAAATTGATGCCGATAGGCATTTCAGATATAGGTGCCGATAGGCATTTCAGATATAGTTGCCGATTGGCATTTTAAAAATAGGTGCCGATAGGCATTTCGGATATAGAAGCCGATAGGCATTTCAAATATAGGTGGCGATAGGCATTCCAGATATGGTTGCCGACAGGCATTTCAAATATAGGTGCTGATAGGCATTTCAGATGTAGTTTCCGATAGGCATTTCAAAAAACGGTGCCGATAGGCATTTCAGATATATGTGCCGATAGGCATTTCAGATATAGTTGCCGATTGGCATTTTAAAAATAGGTGCCGATAGGCATTTAAGATATAGAAGCCGATAGGTATTTCAAATATAGGTGTCGATAGGCATTTCAGATATGGTTGCCGATAGGCATTTTAAATATTGGTGCTGATAGGCATTTCAGATGCAGTTTCCGATAGGCATTTCAAAAATAGGTGCCGATAGGCATTTCAGATATAGGTGCCGATAGGCATTTCAGATATTGTTGCGGATAGCCATTTTAAAAATAGGTGCCGATGGGCATTTCAGATATAGAAGCTGATAGGCATTTCAAATATAGGTGCCGATAGGCATTCCAGATATGGTTGCCGATAGGCATTTCAAATATAGGTGCTGATAGGCATTTCAGATATGGTTGCCGATAGGCATTTCAAATATAGGTACTGATAGGCATTCCAGATGTATTTTCCGATAGGCATTTCAAAAATAGGTGCCGATAGGCATTTCAGATATAGGTGCCGATAGGCATTTCAGATATAGTTGCCGATTGGCATTTTAAAAATAGGTGTCGATAGGCATTTCAGATATAGAAGCCGATAGGCATTTCAAATATAGGTGCCGATAGGCATTCCAGATATGGTTGCCGATAGGCATTTCAAATATAGGTGCTGATAGGCATTCCAGATGTATTTTCCGATAGGCATTTCAAAAATTGGTGCCGATAGGCATTTCAGATATAGGTGCCGATAGGCATTTCAGATATAGTTACCGATTGGCATTTTAAAAATAGGTGCCGATAGGCATTTCAGATATAGAAGCCGATAGGTATTTCAAATATAGGTGTCGATAGGCATTTCAGATATGGTTGACGATAGGCATTTCAAATATAGGTGCTGATAGGCATTTCAGATGTAGTTTCCGATAGGCGTTTCAAAAATAGGTGCCGATAGGCATTTCAGATATAGGTGCCAATAGGCATTCCAGATATGGTTGCCGATAGGCATTTCAGATATAGTTGCCGATTGGCATTTTAAAAATAGGTGCCGATAGGCATTCTAGATATGGTTGCCGATAGGCATTTCAGATATAGTTGCCGATTGGCATTTTAAAAATAGGTGTTGATAGGCATTTCAGATATAGAAGCCGATAGGTATTTCAAATATAGGTGTCGATAGGCATTTCAGATATGGTTGCCGATAGGCATTTCAAATATAGGTGCTGATAGGCATTTCAGATGTAGTTTCCGATAGGCATTTCAAAAATAGGTGCCGATAGGCATTTCAGATATAGGTGCCGATAGGCATTTTAGATATAGTTGCCGATTGGCATTTTAAAAATAGGTGTCGATAGGCGATTCAGATATAGAAGCCGATAGGCATTTCAAATATAGGTGCCGATAGGCATTCCAGATATGGTTGCCGATAGGCATTTCAAATATAGGTGCTGATAGGCATTCCAGATGTAGTTTCCGATAGGCAATTCAAAAATAGGTGACGATAGGCATTTCAGATATAGGTGCCGATAGGCATTTCAGATTTAGTTGCCAATTGGCATTTTAAAAATAGGTGCCGATAGGCATTTCAGATATAGAAGCCGATAGGCATTTCAAATATAGGTGCCGATAGGCATTCCAGATATGGTTGCCGATAGGCATTTCAAATATAGGTGCTGATAGGCATTTTAGATGTAGTTTCCGATAGGCATTTCAAAAATTGATGCCGATAGGCATTTCAGATATAGGTGCCGATAGGCATTTCAGATATAGTTGCCGATTGGCATTTTAAAAATAGGTGCCGATAGGCATTTCAGATATAGAAGCCGATAGGCATTTCAAATATAGGTGGCGATAGGCATTCCAGATATGGTTGCCGACAGGCATTTCAAATATAGGTGCTGATAGGCATTTCAGATGTAGTTTCCGATAGGCATTTCAAAAAACGGTGCCGATAGGCATTTCAGATATATGTGCCGATAGGCATTTCAGATATAGTTACCGATTGGCATTTTAAAAATAGGTGCCGATAGGCATTTAAGATATAGAAGCCGATAGGTATTTCAAATATAGGTGTCGATAGGCATTTCAGATATGGTTGCCGATAGGCATTTTAAATATTGGTGCTGATAGGCATTTCAGATGCAGTTTCCGATAGGCATTTCAAAAATAGGTGCCGATAGGCATTTCAGATATAGGTGCCGATAGGCATTTCAGATATTGTTGCGGATAGCCATTTTAAAAATAGGTGCCGATGGGCATTTCAGATATAGAAGCTGATAGGCATTTCAAATATAGGTGCCGATAGGCATTCCAGATATGGTTGCCGATAGGCATTTCAAATATAGGTGCTGATAGGCATTTCAGATATGGTTGCCGATAGGCATTTCAAATATAGGTACTGATAGGCATTCCAGATGTACTTTCCGATAGGCATTTCAAAAATAGGTGCCGATAGGCATTTCAGATATAGGTGCCGATAGGCATTTCAGATATAGTTGCCGATTGGCATTTTAAAAATAGGTGTCGATAGGCATTTCAGATATAGAAGCCGATAGGCATTTCAAATATAGGTGCCGATAGGCATTCCAGATATGGTTGCCGATAGGCATTTTAGATATAGTTGCCGATTGGCATTTTAAAAATAGGTGCCGATAGGCATTCACGATATGGTTGCCGACAGGCATTTCAGATATAGTTGCCGATTGGCATTTTAAAAATAGGTGCCGATAGGCATTTCAGATATAGAAGCCGATAGGCATTTCAAATATAGGTGCCGATAGGCATTCCAGATATGGTTGCCGATAGGCATTTTAAATATAGGTGCTGATAGGCATTTTAGATGTAGTTTCCGATAGGCATCTCAAAAATTGATGCCAATAGGAATTTCAGATATAGGTGCCGATAGGCATTTCAGATATAGTTGCCGATTGGCATTTTAAAAACAGGTGCCGATAGGCATTTCAGATATAGAAGCCGATAGGTATTTTAAATATAGGTGTCGATAGGCATTTTAGATATGGTTGCCGATAGGCATTTCAAATATAGGAGCAGATAGGCATTTCAGATGTAGTTTCCGAAAGACATTTCAGAAATAGGTGCCGATAGGCATTTTAGATATACAAGCCGATAGGTATTTCAAATATAGGTGTCGATAGGCATTTCAGATATGGTTGACGATAGGCATTTCAAATATAGGTGCAGATAGCCATTTCAGATGTAGTTTCCGATAGGCATTTCAAAAATAGGTGCCGAAAGGCATTTCAGATATAGGTGCCGATAGGCATTTCAGATATAGTTGCCGATTGGCATTTTAAAAATAGGTGCCGATAGGCATTTCAGATATAGAAAAGCCGATAGGCATTTAAATATAGGTGACGATAGGCACTCCAGATATGGTTGCCGATAGGCATTTTAAATATAGGTGCTGATAGGCATTTAAGATGTAGTTTCCGATAGGCATTTCAAAAATAGGTGCCGATAGGCATTTCAGATATAGGTGCCGATAGGCATTTCAGATATAGTTGCCGATTGGCATTTTAAAAATAGGTGTCGATAGGCATTTCAGATATAGAAGCCGATAGGCATTTCAAATATAGGTGCCGATAGGCATTCCAGATATGGTTGCCGATAGGCATTTCAAATATAGGTGCTGATAGGCATTCCAGATGTATTTTCCGATAGGCATTTCAAAAATTGGTGCCGATAGGCATTTCAGATATAGGTGCCGATAGGCATTTCAGATATAGTTACCGATTGGCATTTTAAAAATAGGTGCCGATAGGGATTTCAGATATGCAAGCCGAAAGGTATTTCAAATATAGGTGCCGATAGGCATTTCAGATATGGTTGACGATAGGCATTTCAAATATAGGTGCTGATAGGCATTTCAGATGTAGTTTCCGATAGACGTTTCAAAAATAGGTGCCGATAGGCATTTCAGATTTAGGTGCCGATAGGCATTCCAGATATGGTTGCCGATAGGCATTTTAGATATAGTTGCCGATTGGCATTTTAAAAATAGGTGCCGATAGGCATTCCAGATATGGTTGCCGATAGGCATTTCAGATATAGTTGCCGATTCGCATTTTAAAAATAGGTGTTGATAGGCATTTCAGATATAGAAGCCGATAGGTATTTCAAATATAGGTGTCGATAGGCATTTCAGATATAGTTGCCGATAGGCATTTCAAATATAGGTGCTGATAGGCATTTCAGATGTAGTTTCCGAATGGCATTTCAAAAATAGGTGCCGATAGGCATTTCAGATATAGGTGCCGATAGGCATTTTAGATATAGTTGCCGATTGGCATTTTAAAAATAGGTGTCGATAGGCATTTCAGATATAGAAGCCGATAGGCATTTCAAATATAGGTGCCGGTAGGCATTCCAGATATGTTTGCCGATAGGCATTTCAAATATAGGTGCTGATAGGCATTCCAGATGTAGTTTCCGATAGGCAATTCAAAAATTAGTGCCGATAGGCATTTCAGATATAGGTGCCGATAGGCATTTCAGATATAGTTGCCAATTGGCATTTTAAAAATAGGTGCCGATAGGCATTTCAGATATAGAAGCCGATAGGCATTTCAAATATAGGTGCCGATAGGCATTC
This sequence comes from Venustoraphidia nigricollis, assembly GCA_034508555.1. Lineage (NCBI taxonomy): Eukaryota > Metazoa > Arthropoda > Insecta > Raphidioptera > Raphidiidae > Venustoraphidia > Venustoraphidia nigricollis. The sequence continues at coordinate 9,415 of JAVRKA010001258.1, forward strand.
CAGATATGGTTGCCGATAGGCATTTCAAATATAGGTGCTGATAGGCATTTTAGATGTAGTTTCCGATAGGCATTTCAAAAATTGATGCCAATAGGAATTTCAGATATAGGTGCCGATAGGCATTTCAGATATAGTTGCCGATTGGCATTTTAAAAACAGGTGCCGATAGGCATTTCAGATATAGAAGCCGATAGGTATTTTAAATATAGGTGTCGATAGGCATTTTAGATATGGTTGCCGATAGGCATTTCAAATATAGGAGCAGATAGGCATTTCAGATGTAGTTCTCGAAAGACATTTCAAAAATAGGTGCCGATAGGCATTTTAGATTTACAAGCCAATAGGTATTTCAAATATAGGTGTCGATAGGCATTTCAGATATGGTTGACGATAGGCATTTCAAATATAGGTGCAGATAGGCATTTCAGATGTAGTTTCCGATAGGCATTTCAAAAATAGGTGCCGATAGGCATTTCAGATATAGGTGCCGATAGGCATTTCAGATATAGTTGCCGATTGGCATTTTAAAAATAGGTGCCGATAGGCATTTCAGATATTGAAGCCGATAGGCATTTAAATATAGGTGCCGATAGGCATTCCAGATATGTTTGCCGATAGGCATTTCAAATATAGGTGCTGATAGGCATTCCAGATGTAGTTTCCGATAGGCAATTCAAAAATTAGTGCCGATAGGCATTTCAGATATAGGTGCCGATAGGCATTTCAGATATAGTTGCCAATTGGCATTTTAAAAATAGGTGCCGATAGGCATTTCAGATATAGAAGCCGATAGGCATTTCAAATATAGGTGCCGATAGGCATTCCAGATATGGTTGCCGATAGGCATTTCAAATATAGGTGCTGATAGGCATTTTAGATGTAGTTTCCGATAGGCATTTCAAAAATTGATGCCAATAGGAATTTCAGATATAGGTGCCGATAGGCATTTCAGATATAGTTGCCGATTGGCATTTTAAAAACAGGTGCCGATAGGCATTTCAGATATAGAAGCCGATAGGTATTTTAAATATAGGTGTCGATAGGCATTTTAGATATGGTTGCCGATAGGCATTTCAAATATAGGAGCAGATAGGCATTTCAGATGTAGTTCTCGAAAGACATTTCAAAAATAGGTGCCGATAGGCATTTTAGATTTACAAGCCAATAGGTATTTCAAATATAGGTGTCGATAGGCATTTCAGATATGGTTGACGATAGGCATTTCAAATATAGGTGCAGATAGGCATTTCAGATGTAGTTTCCGATAGGCATTTCAAAAATAGGTGCCGATAGGCATTTCAGATATAGGTGCCGATAGGCATTTCAGATATAGTTGCCGATTGGCATTTTAAAAATAGGTGCCGATAGGCATTTCAGATATTGAAGCCGATAGGCATTTAAATATAGGTGCCGATAGGCACTCCAGATATGGTTGCCGATAGGCATTTTAAATATAGGTGCTGATAGGCATTTAAGATGTAGTTTCCGATAGGCATTTCAAAAATAGGTGCCGATAGGCATTTCAGATATAGGTGCCGATAGGCAATTCAGATATAGTTGCCAATTGGCATTTTAAAAATAGGTGCCGATAGGCATTTCAGATATAGAAGCCGATAGGCATTTCAAATATATGTGCCGATAGGCATTCCTGATATGGTTGCCGATAGGCATTTCAAATATAGGTGCTGATAGGCATTTCAGATGTAGTTTCCGATAGGCATTTCAAAAATAGGTGCCGATAGGCATTTCAGTTATAGGTGCCGATAGGCATTTCAGATATAGTTGCCGATTGGCATTTTAAAAATAAGTGCCGATAGGCATTTCAGATATAGAGGCCGATAGGCATTTTAAATATAGGTGCCGATAAGAATTCCAGATATGGTTGCCGATAGGCATTTCAAATATGGGTGCTGATAGGCATTTCAGATGTAGTTTCCGATAGGCATTTCAAAAATTGGTGCCGATAGGCATTTCAGATATAGGTGCCGATAGGCATTTCAGATATAGTTGCCGATTGGCATTTTAAAAATAGGTGTTGATAGGCATTTCAGATATAGAAGCCGATAGGTATTTCAAATATAGGTGTCAATAGGCATTTCAGATATGGTTGCCGCTAGGCATTTCAAATATAGGTGCTGATAGGCATTTCAGATGTAGTTTCCGATAGGCATTTCAAAAATAGGTGCCGATAGGCATTTCAGATATAGGTGCCGATAGGCATTTCAGATATAGTTGCCGATTGGCATTTTAAAAATAGGTGTCGATAGGCATTTCAGATATGGTTGACGATAGGCATTTCAAATATAGGTGCTGATAGGCATTTCAGATGTGGTTTCCGATAGGCATTTCAAAAATAGGTGGCGATAGGCATTTCAGATATAGGTGCCTATAGGCATTTCAGATATAGTTGTCGATTGGCATTTTAAAAATAGGTGTTGATAGGCATTTCAGATATAGAAGCCGATAAGTATTTCAAATATAGGTGTCGATAGGCATTTCAGATATGGTTGCCGATAGGCATTTCAAATATAGGTGCTGATAGGCATTTCAGATGTAGTTTCCGATAGGCGATTCAAAAATAGGTGCCGATAGGCATTTCAGATATAGGTGCCGATAGGCATTTCAGATATAGTTGCCAATTGGCATTTTAAAAATAGGTGCCGATAGGCATTTCAGATATAGAAGCCGATAGGCATTTCAAATATAGGTGCCGATAGGCATTCCAGATATGGTTGCCGATAGGCATTTCAAATATAGGTGCTGATAGGCATTTTAGATGTAGTTTCCGATAGGCATTTCAAAAATTGATGCCAATAGGAATTTCAGATATAGGTGCCGATAGGCATTTCAGATATAGTTGCCGATTGGCATTTTAAAAACAGGTGCCGATAGGCATTTCAGATATAGAAGCCGATAGGTATTTTAAATATAGGTGTCGATAGGCATTTTAGATATGGTTGCCGATAGGCATTTCAAATATAGGAGCAGATAGGCATTTCAGATGTAGTTCTCGAAAGACATTTCAAAAATAGGTGCCGATAGGCATTTTAGATTTACAAGCCAATAGGTATTTCAAATATAGGTGTCGATAGGCATTTCAGATATGGTTGACGATAGGCATTTCAAATATAGGTGCAGATAGGCATTTCAGATGTAGTTTCCGATAGGCATTTCAAAAATAGGTGCCGATAGGCATTTCAGATATAGGTGCCGATAGGCATTTCAGATATAGTTGCCGATTGGCATTTTAAAAATAGGTGCCGATAGGCATTTCAGATATTGAAGCCGATAGGCATTTAAATATAGGTGCCGATAGGCATTCCAGATATGTTTGCCGATAGGCATTTCAAATATAGGTGCTGATAGGCATTCCAGATGTAGTTTCCGATAGGCAATTCAAAAATTAGTGCCGATAGGCATTTCAGATATAGGTGCCGATAGGCATTTCAGATATAGTTGCCAATTGGCATTTTAAAAATAGGTGCCGATAGGCATTTCAGATGTAGAAGCCGATAGGCATTTCAAATATAGGTGCCGATAGGCATTCCAGATATGGTTGCCGATAGGCATTTCAAATATAGGTGCTGATAGGCATTTTAGATGTAGTTTCCGATAGGCATTTCAAAAATTGATGCCAATAGGAATTTCAGATATAGGTGCCGATAGGCATTTCAGATATAGTTGCCGATTGGCATTTTAAAAACAGGTGCCGATAGGCATTTCAGATATAGAAGCCGATAGGTATTTTAAATATAGGTGTCGATAGGCATTTTAGATATGGTTGCCGATAGGCATTTCAAATATAGGAGCAGATAGGCATTTCAGATGTAGTTCTCGAAAGACATTTCAAAAATAGGTGCCGATAGGCATTTTAGATTTACAAGCCAATAGGTATTTCAAATATAGGTGTCGATAGGCATTTCAGATATGGTTGACGATAGGCATTTCAAATATAGGTGCAGATAGGCATTTCAGATGTAGTTTCCGATAGGCATTTCAAAAATAGGTGCCGATAGGCATTTCAGATATAGGTGCCGATAGGCATTTCAGATATAGTTGCCGATTGGCATTTTAAAAATAGGTGCCGATAGGCATTTCAGATATTGAAGCCGATAGGCATTTAAATATAGGTGCCGATAGGCACTCCAGATATGGTTGCCGATAGGCATTTTAAATATAGGTGCTGATAGGCATTTAAGATGTATTTTCCGATAGGCATTTCAAAAATAGGTGCCGATAGGCATTTCAGATATAGGTGCCGATAGGCAATTCAGATATAGTTGCCAATTGGCATTTTAAAAATAGGTGCCGATAGGCATTTCAGATATAGAAGCCGATAGGCATTTCAAATATATGTGCCGATAGGCATTCCTGATATGGTTGCCGATAGGCATTTCAAATATAGGTGCTGATAGGCATTTCAGATGTAGTTTCCGATAGGCATTTCAAAAATAGGTGCCGATAGGCATTTCAGTTATAGGTGCCGATAGGCATTTCAGATATAGTTGCCGATTGGCATTTTAAAAATAAGTGCCGATAGGCATTTCAGATATAGAGGCCGATAGGCATTTTAAATATAGGTGCCGATAAGAATTCCAGATATGGTTGCCGATAGGCATTTCAAATATGGGTGCTGATAGGCATTTCAGATGTAGTTTCCGATAGGCATTTCAAAAATTGGTGCCGATAGGCATTTCAGATATAGGTGCCGATAGGCATTTCAGATATAGTTGCCGATTGGCATTTTAAAAATAGGTGTTGATAGGCATTTCAGATATAGAAGCCGATAGGTATTTCAAATATAGGTGTCAATAGGCATTTCAGATATGGTTGCCGCTAGGCATTTCAAATATAGGTGCTGATAGGCATTTCAGATGTAGTTTCCGATAGGCATTTCAAAAATAGGTGCCGATAGGCATTTCAGATATAGGTGCCGATAGGCATTTCAGATATAGTTGCCGATTGGCATTTTAAAAATAGGTGTCGATAGGCATTTCAGATATGGTTGACGATAGGCATTTCAAATATAGGTGCTGATAGGCATTTCAGATGTGGTTTCCGATAGGCATTTCAAAAATAGGTGGCGATAGGCATTTCAGATATAGGTGCCTATAGGCATTTCAGATATAGTTGTCGATTGGCATTTTAAAAATAGGTGTTGATAGGCATTTCAGATATAGAAGCCGATAAGTATTTCAAATATAGGTGTCGATAGGCATTTCAGATATGGTTGCCGATAGGCATTTCAAATATAGGTGCTGATAGGCATTTCAGATGTAGTTTCCGATAGGCGATTCAAAAATAGGTGCCGATAGGCATTTCAGATATAGGTGCCGATAGGCATTTCAGATATAGTTGCCAATTGGCATTTTAAAAATAGGTGCCGATAGGCATTTCAGATATAGAAGCCGATAGGCATTTCAAATATAGGTGCCGATAGGCATTCCAGATATGGTTGCCGATAGGCATTTCAAATATAGGTGCTTATAGGCATTTTAAGATGTAGTTTCCGATAGGCATTTCAAAAATTGATGCCGATAGGAATTTCAGATATAGGTGCCGATAGGCATTTCAGATATAGTTGCCGATTGGCATTTTAAAAACAGGTTCCGATAGGCATTTCAAATATAGAAGCCGATAGGTATTTTAAATATAGGTGTCGATAGGCATTTCAGATATGGTTGCCGATAGGCATTTCAAATAAAGGAGCAGATAGGCATTTCAGATGTAGTTTCCGAAAGACATTTCAAAAATAGGTGCCGATAAGCATTTTAGATATAGGTGCCGATAGGCATTTCAGATATAGTTGCCGATTGGCATTTTAAAATTGGTGCCGATAGGCATTTCAGATATAGAAGCCGATAGGCATTTCAAAAATAGGTGCCGATAGGCATTTCAGATATAGGTGCCTATAGGCATTTCAGATATAGTTGTCGATTGGCATTTTAAAAATAGGTGTTGATAGGCATTTCAGATATAGAAGCCGATAAGTATTTCAAATATAGGTGTCGATAGGCATTTCAGATATGGTTGCCGATTGGCATTTCAAATATAGGTGCTGATAGGCATTTCAAATGTAGTTTCCGATAGGCATTTCAAAAATTGGTGCCGATTGGCATTTTAGATATAGGTGCCGATAGGCATTTCAGATATAGTTGCCGATTTGCATTTTAAAAATAGGTGCCAATAGGCATTTCAGATATAGAAGCCGATAGGTATTTCAAATATAGGTGTCGATAGGCATTTCAGATATGGTTGCCGATAGGCATTTCAAATATAGGTGCTGATAGGCATTTCAGATGTAGTTTCCGATAGGCATTTCAAAAATAGGTGCCGATAGGCATTTCAGATATAGGTGCCGATAGGCATTTCAGATATAGTTGCCGATTGGCATTTTAAAAATAGGTGCCGATAGGCATTTTAGATGTAGTTTCCGATAGGCATTTCAAAAATAGGTGCCGATAGGCATTTCAGATATAGGTGCCGATAGGCATATCAGATATAGTTGCCGATAGGCATTTAAAATATAGGTGTCGATAGGCATTTCAAATATAGGTGTCGATAGGCATTTCAGATATAAATGCCGAAAGGCATTTCAGATATAGGTGCCGATAGGCATTTCTGATGTGGTTGCCGAAAGGCATTTCAAATATAGGTGCTGATAGGCATTTCAGATGTAGTTTTCGATAGGCATTTCAAAAATTGGTGCCGATAGGCATTTCAGATATAGGTGCCTATAGGCACTTCAGATATAGTTGCCGATTGGCATTTTAAAAATAGGTGCAGCTAGGCATTTCAGATATGGAAGCCGATAGGCATTTCAAATATAGGTGCCGATAGGCATTCCAAATATGGTTGCCGATAGGCATTTCAATTATAGGTGCTGATAGGCATTTCAGTTGTAGTTTCCGATAGGCATTTCAAAAATAGGTGCCGATAGACATTTCAGATATAGGTGCCGATAGGCATATCAGATATAGTTGCCGATAGGCATTTAAAATATAGGTGTCGATAGGCATTTCAAATATAGGTGCCGATAGGCATTTCAGATATAGTTGCCGATTGGCATTTTAAAAAAAGGTGCCGATAGGCATTTCAGATATAGAAGCCGATAGGTATTTCAAATATAGGTGTCGATAGGCATTTCAGATATGGTTGCCGATAAGTATTTCAAATATAGGAGCAGATAGGCATTTCAGATGTAGTTTCCGAAAGGCATTTCAAAAATAGGTGCCGATAGGCATTTCAGATATAGGTGCCGATAGGCATTTCAGATATAGTTGCCGATTGGCATTTTAAAAACAGGTGCCGATAGGCATTTCAAATATAGGTGCTGATAGGCATTCCAGATGTAGTTTCCGATAGGCAATTCAAAAATTAGTGCCGATAGGCATTTCAGATATAGGTGCCGATAGGCATTTCAGATATAGTTGCCAATTGGCATTTTAAAAATAGGTGCCGATAGGCATTTCAGATATAGAAGCCGATAGGCATTTCAAATATAGGTGCCGATAGGCATTCCAGATATGGTTGCCGATAGGCATTTCAAATATAGGTGCTGATAGGCATTTTAGATGTAGTTTCCGATAGGCATTTCAAAAATTGATGCCAATAGGAATTTCAGATATAGGTGCCGATAGGCATTTCAGATATAGTTGCCGATTGGCATTTTAAAAACAGGTGCCGATAGGCATTTCAGATATAGAAGCCGATAGGTATTTTAAATATAGGTGTCGATAGGCATTTTAGATATGGTTGCCGATAGGCATTTCAAATATAGGAGCAGATAGGCATTTCAGATGTAGTTCTCGAAAGACATTTTAAAAATAGGTGCCGATAGGCATTTTAGATTTACAAGCCAATAGGTATTTCAAATATAGGTGTCGATAGGTATTTCAGATATGGTTGACGATAGGCATTTCAAATATAGGTGCAGATAGGCATTTCAGATGTAGTTTCCGATAGGCATTTCAAAAATAGGTGCCGATAGGCATTTCAGATATAGGTGCCGATAGGCATTTCAGATATAGTTGCCGATTGGCATTTTAAAAATAGGTGCCGATAGGCATTTCAGATATTGAAGCCGATAGGCATTTAAATATAGGTGCCGATAGGCACTCCAGATATGGTTGCCGATAGGCATTTTAAATATAGGTGCTGATAGGCATTTAAGATGTAGTTTCCGATAGGCATTTCAAAAATAGGTGCCGATAGGCATTTCAGATATAGGTGCCGATAGGCAATTCAGATATAGTTGCCAATTGGCATTTTAAAAATAGGTGCCGATAGGCATTTCAGATATAGAAGCCGATAGGCATTTCAAATATATGTGCCGATAGGCATTCCTGATATGGTTGCCGATAGGCATTTCAAATATAGGTGCTGATAGGCATTTCAGATGTAGTTTCCGATAGGCATTTCAAAAATAGGTGCCGATAGGCATTTCAGTTATAGGTGCCGATAGGCATTTCAGATATAGTTGCCGATTGGCATTTTAAAAATAAGTGCCGATAGGCATTTCAGATATAGAGGCCGATAGGCATTTTAAATATAGGTGCCGATAAGAATTCCAGATATGGTTGCCGATAGGCATTTCAAATATGGGTGCTGATAGGCATTTCAGATGTAGTTTCCGATAGGCATTTCAAAAATTGGTGCCGATAGGCATTTCAGATATAGGTGCCGATAGGCATTTCAGATATAGTTGCCGATTGGCATTTTAAAAATAGGTGTTGATAGGCATTTCAGATATAGAAGCCGATAGGTATTTCAAATATAGGTGTCAATAGGCATTTCAAATATGGTTGCCGCTAGGCATTTCAAATATAGGTGCTGATAGGCATTTCAGATGTAGTTTCCGATAGGCATTTCAAAAATAGGTGCCGATAGGCATTTCAGATATAGGTGCCGATAG
>JAVRKA010001259.1:0-18301 GCA_034508555.1 Venustoraphidia nigricollis
GGTGCCGATAGGCATTCCAGATATGGTTGCCGATAGGCATTTCAAATATAGGTGCTGATAGGCATTTCAGATGTAGTTTCCGAAAGGCATTTCAAAAATAGGTGTCGATAGGCATTTCAGATATAGGTGTCGATAGGCATTTCAGATATAGGTGTGGATAGGCATTTCAGATATAGGTGTCGATAGGCATTTCAGATATAGGTGTCGATAGGCATTTCAGATATAGGTGTCGATAGGCATTTCAGATATAGGTGTCGATAGGCATTTCAGATATAGTTGCCGATAGGCATTTCAGATATAGTTGCCGATTGGCATTTTAAAAATAGGTGCCGATAGGCTTTTCAGATATAGAAGCCGATAGGCATTTCAAATATAGGTGCCGATAGGCATTCCAGATATGGTTGCCGATAGGCATTTCAAATATAGCTGCTGATAGGCATTTCAGATGTAGTTTCCGATAGGCATTTCAAAAATAGGTGTCGATAGGCATTTCAGATATAGGTGTCAATAGGCATTTCAGATATAGGTGTCGATAGGCATTTCAGTTATAGGTGTCGATAGGCATTTCAGATATAGGTGTCGATAGGCATTTCAGATATAGGTGTCGATAGGCATTTCAGATATAGGTGTCGATAGGCATTTCAGATATAGGCGTCGATAGGCATTTCAGATATAGGTGCCGATAAGCATTTCAGATATAGTTGCCGATTGGCATTTTAAAAATAGGTGCCGATAGGCATTTCAGATATAGAAGCCGATAGGCATTTTAAATATAGGTGCCGATAGGCATTCCAGATATGGTTGCCGATAGGCATTTCAAATATAGGTGCTGATAGGCATTTCAGATGTAGTTTCCGATAGGCATTTCAAAAATAGGTGTCGATAGGCATTTCAGATATAGGTGTCGATAGGCATTTCAGATATAGGTGTCGATAGGTTTTTCAGATATAGGTGTCGATAGGCATTTCAGATATAGGTGTCGATAGGCATTTCAGATATAGGTGTCGATAGGCATTTCAGATATAGGTGTCGATAGGCATTTCAGATATAGGTGTCGATAGGCATTTCAGATATAGGTGCCGATAGGCATTTCAGATATAGTTGCCGATTGGCATTTTAAAAATAGGTGCCGATAGGCATTTCAGATATAGAAGCCGATAGGCATTTCAAATATAGGTGCCGATAGGCATTCCAGATATGGTTGCCGATAGGCATTTCAAATATAGGTGCTGATAGGCATTTCAGATGTAGTTTCCGATAGGCATTTCAAAAATAGGTGTCGATAGGCATTTCAGATATAGGTGTCGATAGGCATTTCAGATATAGGTGTCGATAGGCATTTCAGATATAGGTGTCGATAGGCATTTCAGATATAGGTGTCGATAGGCATTTCAGTAATAGGTGTCGATAGGCATTTCAGATATAGGTGTCGATAGGCATTTCAGATATAGGCGTCGATAGGCATTTCAGATATAGGTGCCGATAAGCATTTCAGATATAGTTGCCGATTGGCATTTTAAAAATAGGTGCCGATAGGCATTTCAGATATAGAAGCCGATAGGCATTTTAAATATAGGTGCCGATAGGCATTCCAGATATGGTTGCCGATAGGCATTTCAAATATAGGTGCCGATAGGCATTTCAGATATAGAAGCCGATAGGCATTTCAAATATAGGTGCCGATAGGCATTCCAGATATGGTTGCCGATAGGCATTTCAAATATAGGTGCTGATAGGCATTTCAGATGTAGTTTCCGATAGGCATTTCAAAAATAGGTGTCGATAGGCATTTCAGATATAGGTGTCGATAGGCATTTCAGATATAGGTGTCGATAGGCATTTCAGTAATAGGTGTCGATAGGCATTTCAGATATAGGTGTCGATAGGCATTTCAGATATAGGTGCCGATAGGCATTTCAGATATAGTTGCCGATTGGCATTTAAAAATAGGTGCCGATAGGCATTTCAGATATAGAAGCCGATAGGCATTTCAAATATAGGTGCCGATAGGCATTCCAGATATGGTTGCCGATAGGCATTTTAAATATAGGTGCTGATAGGCATTTCAGATGTAGTTTCCGATAGGCATTTCAAAAATAGGTGTCGATAGGCATTTCAGATATAGGTGTCGATAGGCATTTCAGATATAGGTGTCGATAGGCATTTCAGATATAGGTGTCGATAGGCATTTCAGATATAGGTGTCGATAGGCATTTCAGATATAGGTGTCGATAGGCATTTCAGATATAGGTGTCGATAGGCATTTCAGATATAGGTGTCGATAGGCATTTCAGATATAGGTGCCGATAGGCATTTCAGATATAGTTGCCGATTGGCATTTTAAAAATAGGTGCCGATAGGCATTTCAGATATAGAAGCCGATAGGCATTTCAAATATAGGTGCCGATAGGCATTCCAGATATGGTTGCCGATAGGCATTTCAAATATAGGTGCTGATAGGCATTTCAGATGTAGTTTCCGATAGGCACTTCAAAAATAGGTGTCGATAGGCATTTCAGATATAGGTGTCGATAGGCATTTCAGATATAGGTGTCGATAGGCATTTCAGATATAGGTGTCGATAGGCATTACAGATATAGGTGTCGATAGGCATTTCAGATATAGGTGTCGATAGGCATTTCAGATATAGGTGTCGATAGGCATTTCAGATATAGGTGTCGATAGGCATTTCAGATATAGGTGTCGATAGGCATTTCAGATATAGGTGTCGATAGGCATTTCAGATATAAGTGCCGATAGGCATTTCAGATATAGTTGCCGATTGGCATTTTAAAAATAGGTGCCGATAGGCATTTCAGATATAGAAGCCGATAGGCTTTTCAAATATAGGTGCCGATAGGCATTCCAGATATGGTTGCCGATAGGCATTTGAAATATAGGTGCTGATAGGCATTTCAGATGTAGTTTCCGATAGGCATTTCAAAAATAGGTGTCGATAGGCATTTCAGATATAGGTGTCGATAGGCATTTCAGATATAGGTGTCGATAGGCATTTCAGATATAGGTGTCGATAGGCATTTCAGATATAGGTGCCGATAGGCATTTCAGATATAGTTGCCGATTGGCATTTTAAAAATAGGTGCCGATAGGCATTTCAGATATAGAAGCCGATAGGCATTTCAAATATAGGTGCCGATAGGCATTCCAGATATGGTTGCCGATAGGCATTTCAAATATAGGTGCTGATAGGCATTTCAGATGTAGTTTCCGATAGGCATTTCAAAAATAGGTGTCGATAGGCATTTCAGATATAGGTGTCGATAGGCATTTCAGATATAGGTGTCGATAGGCATTTTAGATATAGGTGTCGATAGGCATTTCAGATATAGGTGTCGATAGGCATTTTAGATATAGGTGTCGATAGGCATTTCAGATATAGGTGCCGATTGGCATTTCAGATATAGTTGCCGATTGGCATTTTAAAAATAGGTGCCGATAGGCATTTCAGATATAGAAGCCGATAGGCATTTCAAATATAGGTGCCGATAGGCATTCCAGATATGGTTGCCGATAGGCATTTCAAATATAGGTGCTGATAGGCATTTCAGATGTAGTTTCCGATAGGCATTTAAAAATATGTGTCGATAGGCATTTCAGATATAGGTGTCGATAGGCATTTCAGATATAGGTGTCAATAGGCATTTCAGATATAGGTGCCGATAGGCATTTCAGATATAGGTGTCGATAGGCATTTCAGATATAGGTGTCGATAGGCATTTCAGATATAGGTGTCGATAGGCATTTCAGATATAGGTGTCGATAGGCATTTCAGATATAGGTGTCGATAGGCATTTCAGATATAGGTGCTGATAGGCATTTCAGATATAGTTGCCGATTGGCATTTTAAAAATAGGTGCCGATAGGCATTTCAGATATAGAAGCCGATAGGCATTTCAAATATAGGTGCCGATAGGCATTCCAGATATGGTTGCCGATAGGCATTTCAAATATAGGTGCTGATAGGCATTTCAGATGTAGTTTCCGATAGGCATTTCAAAAATAGGTGTCGATAGGCATTTCAGATATAGGTGTCGATAGGCATTTCAGATATAGGTGTCGATAGGCATTTCAGATATAGGTGTCGATAGGCATTTCAGATATAGGTGTCGATAGGCATTTCGGATATAGGTGCCGATAGGCATTTCAGATATAGTCGCCGATTGGCATTTAAAAATAGGTGCCGATAGGCATTTCAGATATAGAAGCCGATAGGCATTTCAAATATAGGTGCCGATAGGCATTCCAGATATTGTTGCCGATAGGCATTTCAAATATAGGTGCTGATAGGCATTTCAGATGTAGTTTCCGATAGGCATTTAAAAAATAGGTGTCGGTAGGCATTTCATATATAGGTGTCGATAGGCATTTCAGATATAGGTGTCGATAGGCATTTCAGATATAGGTGTCGATAGGCATTTCAGATATAGGTGTCGATAGGCATTTCAGATATAGGTGTCGATAGGCATTTCAGATATAGGTGTCGATAGGCATTTCAGATATAGGTGCCGATAGGCATTTCAAATATAGTTGCCGATTGGCATTTTAAAAATAGGTGCCGATAGGCATTTCAGATATAGAAGCCGATAGGCATTTCAAATATAGGTGCCGATAGGCATTCCAGATATGGTTGCCGATAGGCATTTCAAATATAGGTGCTGATAGGCATTTCAGATGTAGTTTCCGATAGGCATTTCAAAAATAGGTGTCGATAGGCATTTCAGATATAGGTGTCGATAGGCATTTCAGATATAGGTGTCGATAGGCATTTCAGATATAGGTGTCGATAGGCATTTCAGATATAGGTGTCGATAGGCATTTCAGATATAGGTGTCGATAGGCATTTCAGATATAAGTGTCGATAGGCATTTCAGATATAGTTGTCGATAGGCATTTCAGATATAGGTGCCGATAGGCATTTCAGATATAGTTGCCGATTGGCATTTAAAAATAGGTGCCGATAGGCATTTCAGATATAGAAGCCGATAGGCATTTCAAATATAGGTGCCGATAGGCATTCCAGATATGGTTGCCGATAGGCATTTCAAATATAGGTGCTGATAGGCATTTCAGATGTAGTTTCCGATAGGCATTTCAAAAATAGGTGTCGATAGGCATTTCAGATAAAGGTGTCGATAGGCATTTCAGATATAGGTGTCGATAGGCATTTCAGATATAGGTGTCGATAGGCATTTCAGATATAGGTGTCGATAGGCATTTCAGATATAGGTGTCGATAGGCATTTCAGAGATAGGTGTCGATAGGCATTTCAGATATAGGTGTCGATAGGCATTTCAGATATAGGTGCCGATAGGCATTTCAGATATAGTTGCCGATTGGCATTTTAAAAATAGGTGCCGATGGGCATTTCAGATATAGAAGCCGATAGGCATTTCAAATATAGGTGCCGATAGGCATTCCAGATATGGTTGCCGATAGGCATTTCAAATATAGGTGCTGATAGGCATTTCAGATGTAGTTTCCGATAGGCACTTCAAAAATAGGTGTTGATAGGCATTTCAGATATAGGTGTCGATAGGCATTTCAGATATAGGTGTCGATAGGCATTTCAGATATAGGTGCCGATAGGCATTTCAGATATAGAAGCCGATAGGCATTTCAAATATAGGTGCCGATAGGCATTTCAGATATAGAAGCCGATAGGCATTTCAAATATAGGTGCCGATAGGCATTCCAGATATGGTTGCCGATAGGCATTTCAAATATAGGTGCTGATAGGCATTTCAGATGTAGTTTCCGATAGGCATTTCAAAAATAGGTGTCGATAGGCATTTCAGATATAGGTGTCGACAGGCATTTCAGATATAGGTGTCGATAGGCATTTCAGTAATAGGTGTCGATAGGCATTTCAGATATAGGTGTCGATAGGCATTTCAGATATAGGTGCCGATAGGCATTTCAGATATAGTTGCCGATTGGCATTTAAAAATAGGTGCCGATAGGCATTTCAGATATAGAAGCCGATAGGCATTTCAAATATAGGTGCCGATAGGCATTCCAGATATGGTTGCCGATAGGCATTTTAAATATAGGTGCTGATAGGTATTTCAGATGTAGTTTCCGATAGGCATTTCAAAAATAGGTGTCGATAGGCATTTCAGATATAGGTGTCGATAGGCATTTCAGATATAGGTGTCGATAGGCATTTCAGATATAGGTGTCGATAGGCATTTCAGATATAGGTGTCGATAGGCATTTCAGATATAGGTGTCGATAGGCATTTCAGATATAGGTGTCGATAGGCATTTCAGATATAGGTGTCGATAGGCATTTCAGATATAGGTGCCGATAGGCATTTCAGATATAGTTGCCGATTGGCATTTTAAAAATAGGTGCCGATAGGCATTTCAGATATAAAAGCCGATAGGCATTTCAAATATAGGTGCCGACAGGCATTCCAGATATGGTTGCCGATAGGCATTTCAAATATAGGTGCTGATAGGCATTTCAGATGTAGTTTCCGATAGGCACTTCAAAAATAGGTGTCGATAGGCATTTCAGATATAGGTGTCGATAGGCATTTCAGATATAGGTGTCGATAGGCATTTCAGATATAGGTGTCGATAGGCATTACAGATATAGGTGTCGATAGGCATTTCAGATATAGGTGTCGATAGGCATTTCAGATATAGGTGTCGATAGGCATTTCAGATATAGGTGTCGATAGGCATTTCAGATATAGGTGTCGATAGGCATTTCAGATATAGGTGTCGATAGGCATTTCAGATATAAGTGCCGATAGGCATTTCAGATATAGTTGCCGATTGGCATTTTAAAAATAGGTGCCGATAGGCATTTCAGATATAGAAGCCGATAGGCATTTCAAATATAGGTGCCGATAGGCATTCCAGATATGGTTGCCGATAGGCATTTGAAATATAGGTGCTGATAGGCATTTCAGATGTAGTTTCCGATAGGCATTTCAAAAATAGGTGTCGATAGGCATTTCAGATATAGGTGTCGATAGGCATTTCAGATATAGGTGTCGATAGGCATTTCAGATATAGGTGTCGATAGGCATTTCAGATATAGGTGCCGATAGGCATTTCAGATATAGTTGCCGATTGGCATTTTAAAAATAGGTGCCGATAGGCATTTCAGATATAGAAGCCGATAGGCATTTCAAATATAGGTGCCGATAGGCATTCCAGATATGGTTGCCGATAGGCATTTCAAATATAGGTGCTGATAGGCATTTCAGATGTAGTTTCCGATAGGCATTTCAAAAATAGGTGTCGATAGGCATTTCAGATATAGGTGTCGATAGGCATTTCAGATATAGGTGTCGATAGGCATTTTAGATATAGGTGTCGATAGGCATTTCAGATATAGGTGTCGATAGGCATTTTAGATATAGGTGTCGATAGGCATTTCAGATATAGGTGCCGATTGGCATTTCAGATATAGTTGCCGATTGGCATTTTAAAAATAGGTGCCGATAGGCATTTCAGATATAGAAGCCGATAGGCATTTCAAATATAGGTGCCGATAGGCATTCCAGATATGGTTGCCGATAGGCATTTCAAATATAGGTGCTGATAGGCATTTCAGATGTAGTTTCCGATAGGCATTTAAAAATATGTGTCGATAGGCATTTCAGATATAGGTGTCGATAGGCATTTCAGATATAGGTGTCAATAGGCATTTCAGATATAGGTGCCGATAGGCATTTCAGATATAGGTGTCGATAGGCATTTCAGATATAGGTGTCGATAGGCATTTCAGATATAGGTGTCGATAGGCATTTCAGATATAGGTGTCGTTAGGCATTTCAGATATAGGTGTCGATAGGCATTTCAGATATAGGTGCTGATAGGCATTTCAGATATAGTTGCCGATTGGCATTTTAAAAATAGGTGCCGATAGGCATTTCAGATATAGAAGCCGATAGGCATTTCAAATATAGGTGCCGATAGGCATTCCAGATATGGTTGCCGATAGGCATTTCAAATATAGGTGCTGATAGGCATTTTAGATGTAGTTTCCGATAGGCATTTCAAAAATAGGTGTCGATAGGCATTTCAGATATAGGTGTCGATAGGCATTTCAGATATAGGTGTCGATAGGCATTTCAGATATAGGTGTCGATAGGCATTTCAGATATAGGTGTCGATAGGCATTTCGGATATAGGTGCCGATAGGCATTTCAGATATAGTCGCCGATTGGCATTTAAAAATAGGTGCCGATAGGCATTTCAGATATAGAAGCCGATAGGCATTTCAAATATAGGTGCCGATAGGCATTCCAGATATTGTTGCCGATAGGCATTTCAAATATAGGTGCTGATAGGCATTTCAGATGTAGTTTCCGATAGGCATTTAAAAAATAGGTGTCGGTAGGCATTTCAGATATAGGTGTCGATAGGCATTTCAGATATAGGTGTCGATAGGCATTTCAGATATAGGTGTCGATAGGCATTTCAGATATAGGTGTCGATAGGCATTTCAGATATAGGTGTCGATAGGCATTTCAGATATAGGTGTCGATAGGCATTTCAGATATAGGTGCCGATAGGCATTTCAAATATAGTTGCCGATTGGCATTTTAAAAATAGGTGCCGATAGGCATTTCAGATATAGAAGCCGATAGGCATTTCAAATATAGGTGCCGATAGGCATTCCAGATATGGTTGCCGATAGGCATTTCAAATATAGGTGCTGATAGGCATTTCAGATGTAGTTTCCGATAGGCATTTCAAAAATAGGTGTCGATAGGCATTTCAGATATAGGTGTCGATAGGCATTTCAGATATAGGTGTCGATAGGCATTTCAGATATAGGTGTCGATAGGCATTTCAGATATAGGTGTCGATAGGCATTTCAGATATAGGTGTCGATAGGCATTTCAGATATAAGTGTCGATAGGCATTTCAGATATAGTTGTCGATAGGCATTTCAGATATAGGTGCCGATAGGCATTTCAGATATAGTTGCCGATTGGCATTTAAAAATAGGTGCCGATAGGCATTTCAGATATAGAAGCCGATAGGCATTTCAAATATAGGTGCCGATAGGCATTCCAGATATGGTTGCCGATAGGCATTTCAAATATAGGTGCTGATAGGCATTTCAGATGTAGTTTCCGATAGGCATTTCAAAAATAGGTGTCGATAGGCATTTCAGATAAAGGTGTCGATAGGCATTTCAGATATAGGTGTCGATAGGCATTTCAGATATAGGTGTCGATAGGCATTTCAGATATAGGTGTCGATAGGCATTTCAGATATAGGTGTCGATAGGCATTTCAGAGATAGGTGTCGATAGGCATTTCAGATATAGGTGTCGATAGGCATTTCAGATATAGGTGCCGATAGGCATTTCAGATATAGTTGCCGATTGGCATTTAAAAAATAGGTGCCGATGGGCATTTCAGATATAGAAGCCGATAGGCATTTCAAATATAGGTGCCGATAGGCATTCCAGATATGGTTGCCGATAGGCATTTCAAATATAGGTGCTGATAGGCATTTCAGATGTAGTTTCCGATAGGCACTTCAAAAATAGGTGTTGATAGGCATTTCAGATATAGGTGTCGATAGGCATTTCAGATATAGGTGTCGATAGGCATTTCAGATATAAGTGTCGATAGGCATTTCAGATATAGGTGTCGATAGGCATTTCAGATATAGGTGTCGATAGGCATTTCAGATATAGGTGTCGATAGGCATTTCAGATATAGGTGTCGATAGGCATTTCAGATATAGGTGCCGATAGGCATTTCAGATATAGTTGCCGATTGGCATTTTTAAAATAGGTGCCGATAGGCATTTCAGATATAGAAGCCGATAGGCATTTCAAATATAGGTGCCGATAGGCATTCCAGATATGGTTGCTGATAGGCATTTCAAATATAGGTGCTGATAGGCATTTCAGATGTAGTTTCCGATAGGCATTTCAAAAATAGGTGTCGATAGGCATTTCAGATATAGGTGTCGATAGGCATTTCAGATATAGGTGTCGATAGGCATTACAGATATAGGTGTCGATAGGCATTTCAGATATAGGTGTCAATAGGCATTTCAGATATAGGTGTCGATAGGCATTTCAGATATAGGTGTCGATAGGCATTTCAGATATAGGTGTCGATAGGCATTTCAGATATAGGTGTCGATAGGCATTTCAGATATAAGTGCCGATAGGCATTTCAGATATAGTTGCCGATTGGCATTGTAAAAATAGGTACCGATAGGCATTTCAGATATAGAAGCCGATAGGCATTTCAAATATAGGTGCCGATAGGCATTCCAGATATGGTTGCCGATAGGCATTTAAAATATAGGTGCTGATAGGCATTTCAGATGTAGTTTCCGATAGGCATTTCAAAAATAGGTGTCGATAGGCATTTCAGATATAGGTGTCGATAGGCATTTCAGATATAGGTGTCGATAGGCATTTCAGATATAGGTGTCGATAGGCATTTCATATATAGGTGCCGATAGGCATTTCAGATATAGTTGCCGATTGGCATTTTAAAAATAGGTGCCGATAGGCATTTCAGATAAAGAAGCCGATAGGCATTTCAAATATAGGTGCCGATAGGCATTCCAGATATGGTTGCCGATAGGCATTTCAAATATAGGTGCTGATAGGCATTTCAGATGTAGTTTCCGATAGGCATTTCAGATGTAGTTTCCGATAGGCATTTCAAAAATAGGTGTCGATAGGCATTTCAGATATAGGTGTCGATAGGCATTTCAGATATAGGTGTCGATAGGCATTACAGATATAGGTGTCGATAGGCATTTCAGATATAGGTGTCGATAGGCATTTCAGATATAGGTGTCGATAGGCATTTCAGATATAGGTGTCGATAGGCATTTCAGATATAGGTGTCGATAGGCATTTCAGATATAGGTGTCGATAGGCATTTCAGATATAAGTGCCGATAGGCATTTCAGATATATTTGCCGATTGGCATTTTAAAAATAGGTGCCGATAGGCATTTCAGATATAGAAGCCGATAGGCATTTCAAATATAGGTGCCGATAGGCATTCCAGATATGGTTGCCGATAGGCATTTGAAATATAGGTGCTGATAGGCATTTCAGATGTAGTTTCCGATAGGCATTTCAAAAAAAGGTGTCGATAGGCATTTCAGATATAGGTGTCGATAGGCATTTCAGATATAGGTGTCGATAGGCATTTCAGATATAGGTGTCGATAGGCATTTCAGATATAGGTGCCGATAGGCATTTAAGATATAGTTGCCGATTGGCATTTTAAAAATAGGTGCCGATAGGCATTTCAGATATAGAAGCCGATAGGCATTTCAAATATAGGTGCCGATAGGCATTCCAGATATGGTTGCCGATAGGCATTTCAAATATAGGTGCTGATAAGCATTTCAGATGTAGTTTCCGATAGGCATTTCAAAAATAGGTGTCGATAGGCATTTCAGATATAGGTGTCGATAGGCATTTCAGATATAGGTGTCAATAGGCATTTCAGATATTGGTGTCGATAAGCATTTCAGATATAGGTGTCGATAGGCATTTCAGATATAGGTGTCGATAGGCATTTGAGATATAGGTGTCGATAGGCATTTCAGATATAGGTGTCGATAGGCATTTCAGATATAGGTGTCGATAGGCATTTCAGATATAGGTGCCGATAGGCATTTCAGATATAGTTGCCGATTGGCATTTTAAAAATAGGTGCCGATAGGCATTTCAGATATAGATGCCGATAGGCATTTCAAATATAGGTGCCGATAGGCATTCCAGATATTGTTGCCGATAGGCATTTCAAATATAGGTGCTGATAGGCATTTCAGATGTAGTTTCCGATAGGCATTTCAAAAATAGGTGTCGATAGGCATTTCAGATATAGGTGTCGATAGGCATTTCAGATATAGGTGTCGATAGACATTTCAGATATAGGTGTCGATAGGCATTTCAGATATAGGTGTCGATAGGCATTTCAGATATAGGTGCCGATAGGCATTTCAGATATAGTTGCCGATTGGCATTTTAAAAATAGGTGCCGATAGGCATTTCAGATATAGAAGCCGATAGGCATTTCAAATATAGGTGCCGATAGGCATTCCAGATATTGTTGCCGATAGGCATTTCAAATATAGGTGCTGATAGGCATTTCAGATGTAGTTTCCGATAGGCATTTAAAAAATAGGTGTCGATAGGCATTTCAGATATAGGTGTCGATAGGCATTTCAGATATAGGTGTCGATAGGCATTTCAGATATAGGTGTCGATAGGCATTTCAGATATAGGTGTCGATAGGCATTTCAGATATAGGTGTCGATAGGCATTTCAGATATAGGTGTCGATAGGCATTTCAGATATAGGTGCCGATAGGCATTTCAAATATAGTTGCCGATTGGCATTTTAAAAATAGGTGCCGATAGGCATTTCAGATATAGAAGCCGATAGGCATTTCAAATATAGGTGCCGATAGGCATTCCAGATATGGTTGCCGACAGGCATTTCAAATATAGGTGCTGATAGGCATTTCAGATGTAGTTTCCGATAGGCATTTCAAAAATAGGTGTCGATAGGCATTTCAGATATAGGTGTCGATAGGCATTTCAGATATAGGTGTCGATAGGCATTTCAGATATAGGTGTCGATAGGCATTTCAGATATAGGTGTCGATAGGCATTTCAGATATAGGTGTCGATAGGCATTTCAGATATAGGTGTCGATAGGCATTTCAGATATAGGTGTCGATAGGCATTTCAGATATAGGTGCCGATAGGCATTTCAGATATAGTTGCCGATTGGCATTTAAAAATAGGTGCCGATAGGCATTTCAGATATAGAAGCCGATAGGCATTTCAAATATAGGTGCCGATAGGCATTCCAGATATGGTTGCCGATAGGCATTTCAAATATAGGTGCTGATAGGCATTTCAGATGTAGTTTCCGATAGGCATTTCAAAAATAGGTGTCGATAGGCATTTCAGATAAAGGTGTCGATAGGCATTTCAGATATAGGTGTCGATAGGCATTTCAGATATAGGTGTCGATAGGCATTTCAGATATAGGTGTCGATAGGCATTTCAGATATAGGTGTCGATAGGCATTTCGGAGATAGGTGTCGATAGGCATTTCAGATATAGGTGTCGATAGGCATTTCAGATATAGGTGCCGATAGGCATTTCAGATATAGTTGCCGATTGGCATTTTAAAAATAGGTGCCGATGGGCATTTCAGATATAGAAGCCGATAGGCATTTCAAATATAGGTGCCGATAGGCATTCCAGATATGGTTGCCGATAGGCATTTCAAATATAGGTGCTGATAGGCATTTCAGATGTAGTTTCCGATAGGCACTTCAAAAATAGGTGTTGATAGGCATTTCAGATATAGGTGTCGAAGGCATTTCAGATATAGGTGTCGATAGGCATTTCAGATATAGGTGTCGATAGGCATTTCAGATATAGGTGTCGATAGGCATTTCAGATATAGGTGTCGATAGGCATTTCAGATATAGGTGTCGATAGGCATTTCAGATATAGGTGTCGATAGGCATTTCAGATATAGGTGCCGATAGGCATTTCAGATATAGTTGCCGATTGGCATTTTTAAAATAGGTGCCGATAGGCATTTCAGATATAGAAGCCGATAGGCATTTCAAATATAGGTGCCGATAGGCATTCCAGATATGGTTGCTGATAGGCATTTCAAATAAAGGTGCTGATAGGCATTTCAGATGTAGTTTCCGATAGGCATTTCAAAAATAGGTGTCGATAGGCATTTCAGATATAGGTGTCGATTGGCATTTTAAAAATAGGTACCGATAGGCATTTCAGATATAGAAGCCGATAGGCATTTCAAATATAGGTGCCGATAGGCATTCCAGATATGGTTGCCGATAGGCATTTCAAATATAGGTGCTGATAGGCATTTCAGATGTAGTTTCCGACCGGCATTTCAGATGTAGTTTCCGATAGGCATTTCAAAAATAGGTGTCGATAGGCATTTCAGATATAGGTGTCGATAGGCATTTCAGATATAGGTGTCGATAGGCATTTCAGATATAGGTGTCGATAGGCATTTCAGATATAGGTGTCGATAGGCATTTCAGATATAGGTGTCGATAGGCATTTCAGATATAGGTGTCGATAGGCATTTCAGATATAAGTGCCGATAGGCATTTCAGATATAGTTGCCGATTGGCATTTTAAAAATAGGTGCCGATAGGCATTTCAGATATAGAAGCCGATAGGCATTTCAAATATAGGTGCCGATAGGCATTCCAGATATGGTTGCCGATAGGCATTTGAAATATAGGTGCTGATAGGCATTTCAGATGTAGTTTCCGATAGGCATTTCAAAAATAGGTGTCGATAGGCATTTCAGATATAGGTGTCGATAGGCATTTCAGATATAGGTGTCGATAGGCATTTCAGATATAGGTGTCGATAGGCATTTTAGATATAGGTGCCGATAGGCATTTCAGATATAGTTGCCGATTGGCATTTTAAAAATAGGTGCCGATAGGCATTTCAGATATAGAAGCCGATAGGCATTTCAAATATAGGTGCCGATAGGCATTCCAGATATGGTTGCCGATAGGCATTTCAAATATAGGTGCTGATAAGCATTTCAGATGTAGTTTCCGATAGGCATTTCAAAAATAGGTGTCGATAGGCATTTCAGATATAGGTGTCGATAGGCATTTCAGATATAGGTGTCAATAGGCATTTCAGATATTGGTGTCGATAAGCATTTCAGATATAGGTGTCGATAGGCATTTCAGATATAGGTGTCGATAGGCATTTGAGATATAGGTGTCGATAGGCATTTCAGATATAGGTGTCGATAGGCATTTCAGATATAGGTGTCGATAGGCATTTCAGATATAGGTGCCGATAGGCATTTCAGATATAGTTGCCGATTGGCATTTTAAAAATAGGTGCCGATAGGCATTTCAGATATAGAAGCCGATAGGCATTTCAAATATAGGTGCTGATAGGCATTTCAGATGTAGTTTCCGATAGGCATTTCAAAAATAGGTGTCGATAGGCATTTCAGATATAGGTGTCGATAGGCATTTCAGATATAGGTGTCGATAGGCATTTCAGATATAGGTGTCGATAGGCATTTCAGATATAGGTGTCGATAGGCATTTCAGATATAGGTGTCGATAGGCATTTCAGATATAGGTGCCGATAGGCATTTCAGATATAGTTGCCGATTGGCATTTTAAAAATAGGTGCCGATAGGCATTTCAGATATAGAAGCCGATAGGCATTTCAAATATAGGTGCCGATAGGCATTCCAGATATGGTTGCCGATAGGCATTTTAAATATAGGTGCTGATAGGCATTTCAGATGTAGTTTCCGATAGGCATTTCAAAAATAGGTGTCGATAGGCATTTCAGATATAATTGCCGATTGGCATTTTAAAAATAGGTGCCGATAGGCATTTCAGATATAGAAGCCGATAGGCATTTCAAATATAGGTGCCGATAGGCATTCCAGATATGGTTGCCGTTAGGCATTTCAAATATAGGTGCTGATAGGCATTTCAGATGTAGTTTCCGATAGGCATTTCAAAAATAGGTGTCGATAGGCATTTCAGATATAGGTGTCGATAGGCATTTCAGATATAGGTGTCGATAGGCATTACAGATATAGGTGTCGATAGGCATTTCAGATATAGGTGTCGATAGGCATTTCAGATATAGGTGTCGATAGGCATTTCAGATATAGGTGTCGATAGGCATTTCAGATATATGTGTCGATAGGCATTTCAGATATAAGTGTCGATAGGCATTTCAGATATAGGTGCCGATAGGCATTTCAGATATAGTTGCCGATTGGCATTTTAAAAATAGGTGCCGATAGGCATTTCAGATATAGAAGCCGGTAGGTATTTCTAATATAGGTGTCGATAGGCATTTCAGATATGATTGCCGATAGTCATTTCAAATATAGGTGCTGATAGGCATTTCAGATATAGTTGCCGATTGGCATTTTAAAAATATGTGCCGATAGGCATTTTAGATGTAGTTTCCGATAGGCATTTCAAAAATAGGTACCGATAGGCATTTCAGATATAGGTGCCGATAGGCATTTTAAAAATAGGTGCCGATAGGCAATTTAGATGTTGTTTCCGATAGGCATTATAAAAATAGGTGCCGATAGGCATTATAGATATAGGTGCCGATAGGCATTTCAGATATAGTTGCCGACTGGCATTTTAAAAATAGGTGCCGATAGGCATTTTAGATGTAGTTTCCGATAGGCATTTCAAAAATAGGTACCGATAGGCATTTCAGATATAGGTGCCGATAGGCATATCAGATATAGTTGCCTATAGGCATTTCTGATGTGGTTGCCGATAGGCATTTCAAATATAGGTGCTGATAGGCATTTTAGATGTAGTTTTTGATAGGCATTTCAAAAATAGGTGCCGATAGGCATTTCAGATATAGGTGCTATAGGCTCTTCAGATATAGTTGCCGATTGGCATTTTAAAAAAAGGTGCCGATAGGCATTTCAGATAATGAAGCCGAAAGGCATTTCAAATATAGGTGCCGATAGGCATTCCAGATATGGTTGCCGATAAGCATTTCAAATATAGGTGCTGATAGGCATTTCAGATGTAGTTTCCGATAGGCATTTCAAAAATAGGTGCCGATAGGCATTTCAGATATAGGTGCTGATAGGCTCTTCAGATGTAGTTGCCAATTGGCATTTTAAAAATAGGTGCCGATAGGCATTCCAGATATAGAAGCCGATAGGTATTTCAAATATAGGTGTCGATAGGCATTTCAGATATGGTTGCCGATAGGCATTTCAAATATAGGTGCCGATAGGCATTTCAGTTATAGGTGCCGATAGGCATTTCAGATATAGTTGCCGATTGGCATTTTAAAAATAGGTGCCGATAGGCATTTTAGATGTAGTTTAAGATAGGCATTTCAAAAATAGGTGCCGATAGGCATTTCAGATATAGGTGCCGATAGGCATTTCAGATGTAGTTTCCGATAGGCATTTAAAATATAGGTGCCGATAGGCATTTCAAATATAGGTGTCGATAGGCATTTCAAATATAAATGCCGAAAGGCATTTCAGATATAGGTGCCGATAGGCATTTCTAATGTGGTTGCCGATAGGCATTTTAAATATAGGTGCTGATAGGCATTTCAGATGTAGTTTTCGATAGGCATTTCAAAAATAGGTGCCGATAGGCATTTCAGATATAGGTGCCAATAGGCATTTCAGATATAGTTGCCGATTGGCATTTTAAAAATAGGTGCCGATAGGCATTTTAGATATGGTTGCCGATAGGCATTTCAAATATAGGTGCCGATAGGCATTCCAGATATGGTTGCCGATAGGCATTTCAAATATAGGTGCTGATAGGCATTTCAGATGTAGTTTCCGATAGGCATTTCTAAAATAGGGGCCGATAGGCATTTCAGATATAGGTGCCGATAGGCATTTCAGAGAAAGTTGCCGATTGGCATTTTAAAAATAGGTGCCGATAATCATTTCAGATATAGAAGCCGATAGGCATTTCAAATATAGGTGCCGATAGGCATTCCAGATATGGTTGCCGATAGGCATTTCAAATATAGGTGCTGATAGGCATTTCAGATGTAGTTTCCGATAGGCATTTCCAAAATTGGTGCGGATAGGCATTTCAGATATAGGTGCCGATTGGCATTTTTAAAATAGGTGCCGATAGGCATTTCAGATATAGAAGTCGAAAGGGATTTCAAATATAGGTGTCGATAGGCATCTCAGATATGTTTGCCGATAGACTTTTCAAATATGGGTGCTGATAGGCATTTCAGATATAGTTGCCGATTGGCATTTTAAAAATAGGTGCCGATAGGCATTTCAGATATAGGTGCCGACAGGCATTTCAAATATAGGTGCCGATAGGCATTTCTGATATGGTTGCCGATAGGCATTTCAAATATAGGTGCTGATAGGCATTTCAAATGTATTTTCCGATAGGCATTTCAAAAATAGGTGCCGATGGGCATTTCAGATATAGTTGCCGATAGGCATTTCAGATATAGTTGCCGATAAGCATTTTAAAAATAGGTGTCGATAGGCATTTCAGATATAGAAGCCGATAGGTATTTCAAATATAGGGGTCAATAGGCATTTCAGATATGGTTGCCGATAGGCATTTCAAATATAGGTGCTGATAGGCATTTCAGATGTAGTTTCCGATAGGCATTTCAAAAATAGGTGCCGATAGGCATTTCAGATATAGTTGCCGATAGGCATTTCAGATATAGTTGCCGATAAGCATTTTAAAAATAGGTGTCGATAGG
>JAVRKA010001260.1:0-18277 GCA_034508555.1 Venustoraphidia nigricollis
CTATATCTGAAATGCCTATCGACACCTATATCTGAAATGCCTATCGACACCTATATCTGAAATGCCTATCGACACATATATCTGAAATGCCTATCGACACCTATATCTGAAATGCCTATCGACACCTATTTTTGAAATGCCTATCGGAAACTACATCTGAAATGCCTATCAGCACCTATATTTGAAATGCCTATTGGCAACCATATCTGGAATGCCTATCGGCATCTATATTTGAAATGCCTATCGGCTTCTATATCTGAAATGCCTATCGGCACGTATTTTTAAAATGCCAATCGGCAACTATATCTGAAATGCCTATCGGCACCTATATCTGAAATGCCTATCGACACCTATATCTGAAATGCCTATCGACACCTATATCTGAAATGCCTATCGACACCTATATCTGAAATGCCTATCGACACCTATATCTGAAATGCCTATCGACACCTATATCTGAAATGCCTATCGACACCTATATCTGAAATGCCTATCGACACCTATTTTTGAAATGCCTATCGGAAACTACATCTGAAATGCCTATCAGCACC
This sequence comes from Venustoraphidia nigricollis, assembly GCA_034508555.1. Classification (NCBI taxonomy): domain Eukaryota; kingdom Metazoa; phylum Arthropoda; class Insecta; order Raphidioptera; family Raphidiidae; genus Venustoraphidia; species Venustoraphidia nigricollis. The sequence continues at coordinate 552 of JAVRKA010001260.1, forward strand.
TATATTTGAAATGCCTGTCGGCAACCATATCTGGAATGCCTATCGGCACCTATATTTTAAATGCCTATCGGCTTCTATATCTGAAATGCCTATCGGCACCTATTTTTGAAATGCCTATCGGCTTCTATATCTGAAATGCCTATCGGCACCTATTTTTAAAATGCCAATCGGCAACTATATCTGAAATGCCTATCGACACCTATATCTGTAATGCCTATCGACACCTATATCTGAAATGCCTATCGACACCTATATCTGAAATGCCTATCGACACCTATATCTGAAATGCCTATCGACACCTATATCTGAAATGCCTATCGACACCTATATCTGAAATGCCTATCGACACCTATATCTGAAATGCCTATGGACACCTATATCTGAAATGCCTATCGACACCTATATCTGAAATGCTTATCGACACCTATATCTGAAATGCCTATCGACACCTATTTTTGAAATGCCTATCGGAAACTACATCTGAAATGCCTATCAGCACCTATATTTGAAATGCCTATTGGCAACCATATCTGGAATGCCTATCGGCACCTATATTTGAAATGCCTATCGGCTTCTATATCTGAAATGCCTATCGGCACGTATTTTTAAAATGCCAATCGGCAACTATATCTGAAATGCCTATCGGCACCTATATCTGAAATGCCTATCGACACCTATATCTGAAATGCCTATCGACACCTATATCTGAAATGCCTATCGACACCTATATCTGAAATGCCTATCGACACCTATATCTGAAATGCCTATCGACACCTATATCTGAAATGCCTATCGACACCTATATCTGAAATGCCTATCGACACCTATTTTTGAAATGCCTATCGGAAACTACATCTGAAATGCCTATCAGCACCTATATTTGAAATGCCTATCGGCAACCATATCTGGAATGCCTATCGGCACCTATATTTTAAATGCCTATCGGCTTCTATATCTGAAATGCCTATCGGCACCTATTTTTGAAATGCCTATCGGCTTCTATATCTGAAATGCCTATCGGCACCTATTTTTAAAATGCCAATCGGCAACTATATCTGAAATGCCTATCGGCACCTATATCTGAAATGCCTATCGACACCTATATCTGAAATGCCTATCGACACCTATATCTGAAATGCCTATCGACACCTATATCTGAAATGCCTATCGACACCTATATCTGAAATGCCTATCGACACCTATAACTGAAATGCCTATCGACACCTATATCTGAAATGCCTATCGACACCTATTTTTGAAATGCCTATCGGAAACTACATCTGAAATGCCTATCAGCACCTATATTTGAAATGCCTATCGGCAACCATATCTGGAATGCCTATCGGCACCTATATTTTAAATGCCTATCGGCTTCTATATCTGAAATGCCTATCGGCACCTATTTTTAAAATTCCAATCGGCAACTATATCTGAAATGCCTATCGGCACCTATATCTGAAATGCCTATCGACACCTATATCTGAAATGCCTATCGACACCTATATCTGAAATGCCTATCGACACCTATATCTGAAATGCCTATCGACACCTATATCTGAAATGCCTATCGACACCTATATCTGAAATGCCTATCGACACCTATATCTGAAATGCCTATCGACACCTATATCTGAAATGCCTATCGACACCTATTTTTGAAATGCCTATCGGAAACTACATCTGAAATGCCTATCAGCACCTCTATTTGAAATGCCTATTGACAACCATATCTGGAATGCCTATCGGCACCTATATTTGAAATGCCTATCGGCTTCTATATCTGAAAAGCCTATCGGCACGTATTTTTAAAATGCCAATCGGCAACTATATCTGAAATGCCTATCGGCACCTATATCTGAAATGCCTATCGACACCTATATCTGAAATGCCTATCGAGACCTATATCTGAAATGCCTATCGACACCTATATCTGAAATGCCTATCGACACCTATATCTGAAATGCCTATCGACACCTATATCTGAAATGCCTATCGACACCTATATCTGAAATGCCTTTCGACACCTATTTTTGAAATGCCTATCGGAAACTACATCTGAAATGCCTATCAGCACCTATATTTGAAATGCCTATCGGCAACCATATCTGGAATGCCTATCGGCACCTATATTTTAAATGCCTATCGGCTTCTATATCTGAAATGCCTATCGGCACCTATTTTTAAAATGCCTATCGGCTTCTATATCTGAAATGCCTATCGGCACCTATTTTTAAAATGCCAATCGGCAACTATATCTGAAATGCCTATCGACACCTATATCTGTAATGCCTATCGACACCTATATCTGAAATGCCTATCGACACCTATATCTGAAATGCCTATCGACACCTATATCTGAAATGCCTATCGACACCTATATCTGAAATGCCTATCGACACCTATATCTGAAATGCCTATCGACACCTATATCTGAAATGCCTATCGACACCTATATCTGAAATGCCTATCGACACCTATATCTGAAATGCCTATCGACACCTATATCTGAAATGCCTATCGACACCTATTTTTGAAATGCCTATCGGAAACTACATCTGAAATGCCTATCAGCACCTATATTTGAAATGCCTATTGGCAACCATATCTGGAATGCCTATCGGCACCTATATTTGAAATGCCTATCGGCTTCTATATCTAAAATGCCTATCGGCACGTATTTTTAAAATGCCAATCGGCAACTATATCTGAAATGCCTATCGGCACCTATATCTGAAATGCCTATCGACACCTATATCTGAAATGCCTATCGACACCTATATCTGAAATGCCTATCGACACCTATATCTGAAATGCCTATCGACACCTATATCTGAAATGCCTATCGACACCTATATCTGAAATGCTTATCGACACCTATATCTGAAATGCCTATCGACACCTATATCTGAAATGCCTATCGACACCTATATCTGAAATGCCTATCGACACCTATTTTTGAAATGCCTATCGGAAACTACATCTGAAATGCCTATCAGCACCTATATTTGAAATGCCTATCGGCAACCATATCTGGAATGCCTATCGGCACCTATATTTGAAATGCCTATCGGCTTCTATATCTGAAATGCCTATCGGCACGTATTTTTAAAATGCCAATCGGCAACTATATCTGAAATGTCTATCGGCAACTATATCTGAAATGCCTATCGGCTTCTATATCTGAAATGCCTATCGACACCTATTTTTGAAATGCCTATCGGAAACTACATCTGAAATGCCTATCAGCACCTATATTTGAAATGCCTATCGGCAACCATATCTGGAATGCCTATCGGCACCTATATTTTAAATGCCTATCGGCTGCTATATCTGAAATGCCTATCGGCACCTATTTTTAAAATTCCAATCGGCAACTATATCTGAAATGCCTATCGGCACCTATATCTGAAATGCCTATCGACACCTATATCTGAAATGCCTATCGACACCTATATCTGAAATGCCTATCGACACCTATATCTGAAATGCCTATCGACACCTATATCTGAAATGCCTATCGACACCTATATCTGAAATGCCTATCGACACCTATATCTGAAATGCCTATCGACACCTATATCTGAAATGCCTATCGACACCTATATCTGAAATGCCTATCGACACCTATATCTGAAATGCCTATCGACACCTATATCTGAAATGCCTATCGACACCTATATCTGAAATGCCTATCGACACCTATATCTGAAATGCCTATCGACACCTATATCTGAAATGCCTATCGACACCTATTTTTGAAATGCCTATCGGAAACTACATCTGAAATGCCTATCAGCACCTATATTTGAAATGCCTATCGGCAACCATATTTGGAATGCCTATCGGCACCTATATTTTAAATGCCTATCGGCTTCTATATCTGAAATGCCTATCGGCACCTATTTTTAAAATGCCAATCGGCAACTATATCTGAAATGCCTATCGGCACCTATATCTGAAATGCCTATCGACACCTATATCTGAAATGCCTATCGACACCTATATCTGAAATGCCTATCGACACCTATATCTGAAATGCCTATCGACACCTATATCTGAAATGCCTATCGACACCTATATCTGAAATGCCTATCGACACCTATATCTGAAATGCCTATCGACACCTATATCTGAAATGCCTATCGACACCTATTTTTTAAAAATGCCTATCGGAAACTGCATCTGAAATGCCTATCAGCACCTATATTTGAAATGCCTATCGGCAACCATATCTGGAATGCCTATCGGCACCTATATTTGAAATGCCTATCGGCTTCTATATCTGAAATGCCTATCGGCACCTATTTTTAAAATGCCAATCGGCAACTATATCTGAAATGCCTATCGGCACCTATATCTGAAATGCCTATCGACACCTATATCTGAAATGCCTATCGACACCTATATCTGAAATGCCTATCGACACCTATATCTGAAATGCCTATCGACACCTATATCTGAAATGCCTATCGACACCTATATCTGAAATGCCTATCGACACCTATATCTGAAATGCCTATCGACACCTATTTTTGAAATGCCTATCGGAAACTACATCTGAAATGCCTATCAGCACCTATATTTGAAATGCCTATCGGCAACCATATCTGGAAAGCCTATCGGCACCTATATTTGAAATGCCTTTCGGCTTCTATATCTGAAATGCCTATCGGCACCTATTTTTAAAATGCCAATCGGCAACTATATCTGAAATGCCTATCGGCACCTATATCTGAAATGCCTATCGACACCTATATCTGAAATGCCTATCGACACCTATATCTGAAATGCCTATTGACACCTATATCTGAAATGCCTATCGACACCTATATCTGAAATGCCTATCGACACCTATATCTGAAATGCCTATCGACACCTATATCTGAAATGCCTATCGACACCTATTTTTGAAATGCCTATCGGAAACTACATCTGAAATGCCTATCAGCACCTATATTTGAAATGCCTATCGGCAACCATATTTGGAATGCCTATCGGCACCTATATTTTAAATGCCTATCGGCTTCTATATCTGAAATGCCTATCGGCACCTATTTTTAAAATGCCAATCGGCAACTATATCTGAAATGCCTATCGGCACCTATATCTGAAATGCCTATCGACACCTATATCTGAAATGCCTATCGACACCTATATCTGAAATGCCTATCGACACCTATATCTGAAATGCCTATCGACACCTATATCTGAAATGCCTATCGACACCTATATCTGAAATGCCTATCGACACCTATATCTGAAATGCCTATCGACACCTATATCTGAAATGCCTATCGACACCTATTTTTGAAATGCCTATCGGAAACTGCATCTGAAATGCCTATCAGCACCTATATTTGAAATGCCTATCGGCAACCATATCTGGAATGCCTATCGGCACCTATATTTGAAATGCCTATCGGCTTCTATATCTGAAATGCCTATCGGCACCTATTTTTAAAATGCCAATCGGCAACTATATCTGAAATGCCTATCGGCACCTATATCTGAAATGCCTATCGACACCTATATCTGAAATGCCTATCGACACCTATATCTGAAATGCCTATCGACACCTATATCTGAAATGCCTATCGACACCTATATCTGAAATGCCTATCGACACCTATATCTGAAATGCCTATCGACACCTATATCTGAAATGCCTATCGACACCTTTATCTGAAATGCCAATCGACACCTATATCTGAAATGCCTATCGACACCTATATCTGAAATGCCTATCGACACCTACATCTGAAATGCCTATCGACACCTATATCTGAAATGCCTATCGACACCTATATCTGAAATGCCTATCGACACCTATATCTGAAATGCCTATCGACACCTATATCTGAAATGCCTATCGACACCTATTTTTGAAATGCCTATCGGAAACTACATCTGAAATGCCTATCAGCACCTATATTTGAAATGCCTATCGGCAACCATATCTGGAATGCCTATCGGCACCTATTTTTGAAATGCCTATCGGCTTCTATATCTGAAATGCCTATCGGCACCTATTTTTAAAATGCCAATCGGCAACTATATCTGAAATGCCTATCGGCACCTATATCTGAAATGCCTATCGACACCTATATCTGAAATGCCTATCGACACCTATATCTGAAATGCCTATCGACACCTATATCTGAAATGCCTATCGACACCTATATCTGAAATGCCTATCGACACCTATATCTGAAATGCCTATCGACACCTATTTTTGAAATGCCTATCGGAAACTACATCTGAAATGCCTATCAGCACCTATATTTGAAATGCCTATCGGCAACCATATCTGGAATGCCTATCGGCACCTATTTTTGAAATGCCTATCGGCTTCTATATCTGAAATGCCTATCGGCACCTATTTTTAAAATGCCAATCGGCAACTATATCTGAAATGCCTATCGGCACCTATATCTGAAATGCCTTTCGACACCTATATCTGAAATGCCTATCGACACCTATATCTGAAATGCCTATCGACACCTATATCTGAAATGCCTATCGACACCTATATCTGAAATGCCTATCGACACCTATATCTGAAATGCCTATCGACACCTATATCTGAAATGCCTATCGACACCTATATCTGAAATGCCTATCGACACCTATATCTGAAATGCCTATCGACACCTATATCTGAAATGCCTATCGACACCTATTTTGGAAATGCCTATCGGAAACTACATCTGAAATGCCTATCTGCACCTATATTTGAAATGCCTATCGGCAACCATATCTGGAATGCCGATCGGCACCTATATTTGAAATGCCTATCGGCTTCTATATCTGAAATGCCTATCGGCACCAATTTTTAAAATGCCAATCGGCAACTATATCTGAAATGCCTATAGGCACCTATATCTGAAATGCCTATCGACACCTATATCTGAAATGCCTATCGGTACCTATATCTGAAATGCCTATCGACACCTATATCTGAAATGCTTATCGACACCTATATCTGAAATGCCTATCGACACCTATATCTGAAATGCCTATCGACACCTATATCTGAATTGCCTATCGACACCTATATCTGAAATGCCTATCGACACCTATTTTTGAAATTCCTATCGGAAACTACATCTGAAATGCCTATCAGCACCTATATTTGAAATGCCTATCGGCAACCATATCTGGAATGCCTATCGGCACATATATTTGAAATGCCTATCGGCTTCTATATCTGAAATGCCTATCGGCACCTATTTTTAAAATGCCAATCGGCAACTATATCTGAAATGCCTATCGGCACCTATATCTGAAATGCCTATAGACACCTATATCTGAAATGCCTATCGACACCTATATCTGAAATGCCCATCGACACCTATATCTGAAATGCCTATCGACACCTATATCTGAAATGCCTATCGACACCTATATCTGAAATGCCTATCGACACCTATATCTGAAATGCCTATCGACACCTATATCTGAAATGCCTATCGACACCTATTTTTTAAATGCCTATCGGAAACTACATCTGAAATGCCTATCAGCACCTATATTTGAAATGCTTATCGGCAACCATAACTGGAATGCCTATCGGCACCTATATTTGAAATGCCTATCAACTTCTATATCTGAAATGCCTATCGGCACCTATTTTTAAAATGCCAATCGGCAACTATATCTGAAATGCCTATCGGCACCTATATCTGAAATGCCTATCGACACCTATATCTGAAATGCCTATCGACACCTATATCTGAAATGCCTATCGACACCTATATCTGAAATGTCTATCGACACCTATATCTGAAATGCCTATCGACACCTATATGTGAAATGCCTATCGACACCTATATCTGAAATGCCTATCGACACCTATATCTGAAATGCCTATCGACACCTATTTTTGAAATGCCTATCGGAAACTACATCTGAAATGCCTATCAGCACCTATATTTGAAATGCCTATCGGCAACCATATCTGGAATGCCTATCGGTACCTATATTTGAAATGCCTATCGGCTTCTATATCTGAAATGCCTATCGGCACCTATTTTAAAAATGCCAATCGGCAACTATATCTGAAATGCCTATCGGCACCTATATCTGAAATGCCTATCGACACCTATATCTGAAATGCCTATCGACACCTATATCTGAAATGCCTATCGACACCTATATCTGAAATGCCTATCGACACCTATATCTGAAATGCCTATCGACACCTATATCTGAAATGCCTATCGACACCTATATCTGAAATGCCTATCGACACCTATATCTGAAATGCCTATCGACACCTATTTTTGAAATGCCTATCGGAAACTACATCTGAAATGCCTATCAGCACCTATATTTGAAATGCCTATCGGCAACCATATCTGGAATGCCTATCGGCACCTATTTTTGAAATGCCTATCGGCTTCTATATCTGAAATGCCTATCGGCACCTATTTTTAAAATGCCAATCGGCAACTATATCTGAAATGCCTATCGGCACCTATATCTGAAATGCCTATCGACACCTATATCTGAAATGCCTATCGACACCTATATCTGAAATGCCTATCGACACCTATATCTGAAATGCCTATCGACACCTATATCTGAAATGCCTATCGACACCTATATCTGAAATGCCTATCGACACCTATATCTGAAATTCCTATCGACACCTATATCTGAAATGCCTATCGACACCTATTTTTGAAATGCCTATCGGAAACTACATCTGAAATGCCTATCAGCACCTATATTTGAAATGCCTATCGGCAACCATATCTGGAATGCCCATCGGCACCTATATTTGAAATGCCTATCGGCTTCTATATCTGAAATGCCTATCGGCACCTATTTTTAAAATGCCAATCGGCAACTATATCTGAAATGTCTATCGGCACCTATATCTGAAATGCCTATCGACACCTATATCTGAAATGCCTTTCGACACCTATATCTGAAATGCCTATCGACACCTATATCTGAAATGCCTATCGACACCTATATCTGAAATGCCTATCGACACCTATATCTGAAATGCTTATCGACACCTATATCTGAAATGCCTATCGACACCTATATCTGAAATGCCTATCGACACCTATATCTGAAATGCCTATCGACACCTATTTTTGAAATGCCTATCGGAAACTACATCTGAAATGCCTATCAGCACCTATATTTGAAATGCCTATTGGCAACCATATCTGGAATGCCTATCGGCACCTATATTTGAAATGCCTATCGGCTTCTATATCTGAAATGCCTATCGGCACCTATTTTTAAAATGCCAATCGGCAACTATATCTGAAATGCCTATCGGCACCTATATCTGAAATGCCTATCGACACCTATATCTGAAATGCCTATCGACACCTATATCTGAAATGCCTATCGACACCTATATCTGAAATGCCTATCGACACCTATATCTGAAATGCCTATCGACACCTATATCTGAAATGCCTATCGACACCTATATCTGAAATGCCTATCGACACCTATTTTTGAAATGCCTATCGGAAACTACATCTGAAATGCCTATCAGCACCTATATTTGAAATGCCTATCGGCAACCATATCTGGAATGCCTGTCGGCACCTATATTTTAAATGCCTATCGGCTTCTATATCTGAAATGCCTATCGGCACCTATTTTTAAAATGCCAATCGGCAACTATATCTGAAATGCCTATCGGCACCTATATCTGAAATGCCTATCGACACCTATATCTGAAATGCCTATCGACACCTATATCTGAAATGCCTATTGACACCTATATCTGAAATGCCTATCGACACCTATATCTGAAATGCCTATCGACACCTATATCTGAAATGCCTATCGACACATATATCTGAAATGCCTATCGACACCTATATCTGAAATGCCTATCGACACCTATTTTTGAAATGCCTATCGGAAACTACATCTGAAATGCCTATCAGCACCTATATTTGAAATGCCTATTGGCAACCATATCTGGAATGCCTATCGGCATCTATATTTGAAATGCCTATCGGCTTCTATATCTGAAATGCCTATCGGCACGTATTTTTAAAATGCCAATCGGCAACTATATCTGAAATGCCTATCGGCACCTATATCTGAAATGCCTATCGACACCTATATCTGAAATGCCTATCGACACCTATATCTGAAATGCCTATCGACACCTATATCTGAAATGCCTATCGACACCTATATCTGAAATGCCTATCGACACCTATATCTGAAATGCCTATCGACACCTATATCTGAAATGCCTATCGACACCTATTTTTGAAATGCCTATCGGAAACTACATCTGAAATGCCTATCAGCACCTATATTTGAAATGCCTGTCGGCAACCATATCTGGAATGCCTATCGGCACCTATATTTTAAATGCCTATCGGCTTCTATATCTGAAATGCCTATCGGCACCTATTTTTGAAATGCCTATCGGCTTCTATATCTGAAATGCCTATCGGCACCTATTTTTAAAATGCCAATCGGCAACTATATCTGAAATGCCTATCGACACCTATATCTGTAATGCCTATCGACACCTATATCTGAAATGCCTATCGACACCTATATCTGAAATGCCTATCGACACCTATATCTGAAATGCCTATCGACACCTATATCTGAAATGCCTATCGACACCTATATCTGAAATGCCTATCGACACCTATATCTGAAATGCCTATGGACACCTATATCTGAAATGCCTATCGACACCTATATCTGAAATGCTTATCGACACCTATATCTGAAATGCCTATCGACACCTATTTTTGAAATGCCTATCGGAAACTACATCTGAAATGCCTATCAGCACCTATATTTGAAATGCCTATTGGCAACCATATCTGGAATGCCTATCGGCACCTATATTTGAAATGCCTATCGGCTTCTATATCTGAAATGCCTATCGGCACGTATTTTTAAAATGCCAATCGGCAACTATATCTGAAATGCCTATCGGCACCTATATCTGAAATGCCTATCGACACCTATATCTGAAATGCCTATCGACACCTATATCTGAAATGCCTATCGACACCTATATCTGAAATGCCTATCGACACCTATATCTGAAATGCCTATCGACACCTATATCTGAAATGCCTATCGACACCTATATCTGAAATGCCTATCGACACCTATTTTTGAAATGCCTATCGGAAACTACATCTGAAATGCCTATCAGCACCTATATTTGAAATGCCTATCGGCAACCATATCTGGAATGCCTATCGGCACCTATATTTTAAATGCCTATCGGCTTCTATATCTGAAATGCCTATCGGCACCTATTTTTGAAATGCCTATCGGCTTCTATATCTGAAATGCCTATCGGCACCTATTTTTAAAATGCCAATCGGCAACTATATCTGAAATGCCTATCGGCACCTATATCTGAAATGCCTATCGACACCTATATCTGAAATGCCTATCGACACCTATATCTGAAATGCCTATCGACACCTATATCTGAAATGCCTATCGACACCTATATCTGAAATGCCTATCGACACCTATAACTGAAATGCCTATCGACACCTATATCTGAAATGCCTATCGACACCTATTTTTGAAATGCCTATCGGAAACTACATCTGAAATGCCTATCAGCACCTATATTTGAAATGCCTATCGGCAACCATATCTGGAATGCCTATCGGCACCTATATTTTAAATGCCTATCGGCTTCTATATCTGAAATGCCTATCGGCACCTATTTTTAAAATTCCAATCGGCAACTATATCTGAAATGCCTATCGGCACCTATATCTGAAATGCCTATCGACACCTATATCTGAAATGCCTATCGACACCTATATCTGAAATGCCTATCGACACCTATATCTGAAATGCCTATCGACACCTATATCTGAAATGCCTATCGACACCTATATCTGAAATGCCTATCGACACCTATATCTGAAATGCCTATCGACACCTATATCTGAAATGCCTATCGACACCTATTTTTGAAATGCCTATCGGAAACTACATCTGAAATGCCTATCAGCACCTCTATTTGAAATGCCTATTGACAACCATATCTGGAATGCCTATCGGCACCTATATTTGAAATGCCTATCGGCTTCTATATCTGAAAAGCCTATCGGCACGTATTTTTAAAATGCCAATCGGCATATATATCTGAAATGCCTATCGGCACCTATATCTGAAATGCCTATCGACACCTATATCTGAAATGCCTATCGAGACCTATATCTGAAATGCCTATCGACACCTATATCTGAAATGCCTATCGACACCTATATCTGAAATGCCTATCGACACCTATATCTGAAATGCCTATCGACACCTATATCTGAAATGCCTTTCGACACCTATTTTTGAAATGCCTATCGGAAACTACATCTGAAATGCCTATCAGCACCTATATTTGAAATGCCTATCGGCAACCATATCTGGAATGCCTATCGGCACCTATATTTTAAATGCCTATCGGCTTCTATATCTGAAATGCCTATCGGCACCTATTTTTAAAATGCCTATCGGCTTCTATATCTGAAATGCCTATCGGCACCTATTTTTAAAATGCCAATCGGCAACTATATCTGAAATGCCTATCGACACCTATATCTGTAATGCCTATCGACACCTATATCTGAAATGCCTATCGACACCTATATCTGAAATGCCTATCGACACCTATATCTGAAATGCCTATCGACACCTATATCTGAAATGCCTATCGACACCTATATCTGAAATGCCTATCGACACCTATATCTGAAATGCCTATCGACACCTATATCTGAAATGCCTATCGACACCTATATCTGAAATGCCTATCGACACCTATATCTGAAATGCCTATCGACACCTATTTTTGAAATGCCTATCGGAAACTACATCTGAAATGCCTATCAGCACCTATATTTGAAATGCCTATTGGCAACCATATCTGGAATGCCTATCGGCACCTATATTTGAAATGCCTATCGGCTTCTATATCTAAAATGCCTATCGGCACGTATTTTTAAAATGCCAATCGGCAACTATATCTGAAATGCCTATCGGCACCTATATCTGAAATGCCTATCGACACCTATATCTGAAATGCCTATCGACACCTATATCTGAAATGCCTATCGACACCTATATCTGAAATGCCTATCGACACCTATATCTGAAATGCCTATCGACACCTATATCTGAAATGCTTATCGACACCTATATCTGAAATGCCTATCGACACCTATATCTGAAATGCCTATCGACACCTATATCTGAAATGCCTATCGACACCTATTTTTGAAATGCCTATCGGAAACTACATCTGAAATGCCTATCAGCACCTATATTTGAAATGCCTATCGGCAACCATATCTGGAATGCCTATCGGCACCTATATTTGAAATGCCTATCGGCTTCTATATCTGAAATGCCTATCGGCACGTATTTTTAAAATGCCAATCGGCAACTATATCTGAAATGTCTATCGGCAACTATATCTGAAATGCCTATCGGCTTCTATATCTGAAATGCCTATCGACACCTATTTTTGAAATGCCTATCGGAAACTACATCTGAAATGCCTATCAGCACCTATATTTGAAATGCCTATCGGCAACCATATCTGGAATGCCTATCGGCACCTATATTTTAAATGCCTATCGGCTGCTATATCTGAAATGCCTATCGGCACCTATTTTTAAAATTCCAATCGGCAACTATATCTGAAATGCCTATCGGCACCTATATCTGAAATGCCTATCGACACCTATATCTGAAATGCCTATCGACACCTATATCTGAAATGCCTATCGACACCTATATCTGAAATGCCTATCGACACCTATATCTGAAATGCCTATCGACACCTATATCTGAAATGCCTATCGACACCTATATCTGAAATGCCTATCGACACCTATATCTGAAATGCCTATCGACACCTATATCTGAAATGCCTATCGACACCTATATCTGAAATGCCTATCGACACCTATATCTGAAATGCCTATCGACACCTATATCTGAAATGCCTATCGACACCTATATCTGAAATGCCTATCGACACCTATATCTGAAGTGCCTATCGACACCTATTTTTGAAATGCCTATCGGAAACTACATCTGAAATGCCTATCAGCACCTATATTTGAAATGCCTATCGGCAACCATATTTGGAATGCCTATCGGCACCTATATTTTAAATGCCTATCGGCTTCTATATCTGAAATGCCTATCGGCACCTATTTTTAAAATGCCAATCGGCAACTATATCTGAAATGCCTATCGGCACCTATATCTGAAATGCCTATCGACACCTATATCTGAAATGCCTATCGACACCTATATCTGAAATGCCTATCGACACCTATATCTGAAATGCCTATCGACACCTATATCTGAAATGCCTATCGACACCTATATCTGAAATGCCTATCGACACCTATATCTGAAATGCCTATCGACACCTATATCTGAAATGCCTATCGACACCTATTTTTTAAAAATGCCTATCGGAAACTGCATCTGAAATGCCTATCAGCACCTATATTTGAAATGCCTATCGGCAACCATATCTGGAATGCCTATCGGCACCTATATTTGAAATGCCTATCGGCTTCTATATCTGAAATGCCTATCGGCACCTATTTTTAAAATGCCAATCGGCAACTATATCTGAAATGCCTATCGGCACCTATATCTGAAATGCCTATCGACACCTATATCTGAAATGCCTATCGACACCTATATCTGAAATGCCTATCGACACCTATATCTGAAATGCCTATCGACACCTATATCTGAAATGCCTATCGACACCTATATCTGAAATGCCTATCGACACCTATATCTGAAATGCCTATCGACACCTATTTTTGAAATGCCTATCGGAAACTACATCTGAAATGCCTATCAGCACCTATATTTGAAATGCCTATCGGCAACCATATCTGGAAAGCCTATCGGCACCTATATTTGAAATGCCTTTCGGCTTCTATATCTGAAATGCCTATCGGCACCTATTTTTAAAATGCCAATCGGCAACTATATCTGAAATGCCTATCGGCACCTATATCTGAAATGCCTATCGACACCTATATCTGAAATGCCTATCGACACCTATATCTGAAATGCCTATTGACACCTATATCTGAAATGCCTATCGACACCTATATCTGAAATGCCTATCGACACCTATATCTGAAATGCCTATCGACACCTATATCTGAAATGCCTATCGACACCTATATCTGAAATGCCTATCGACACCTATTTTTGAAATGCCTATCGGAAACTACATCTGAAATGCCTATCAGCACCTATATTTGAAATGCCTATCGGCAACCATATCTGGAATGCCTATCGGCACCTATATTTGAAATGCCTATCGGCTTCTATATCTGAAATGCCTATCGGCACCTATTTTTAAAATGCCAATCGGCAACTATATCTGAAATGCCTATCGGCACCTATATCTGAAATGCCTATCGACACCTATATCTGAAATGCCTATCGACACCTATATCTGAAATGCCTATCGGCACCTATATCTGAAATGCCTATTGACACCTATATCTGAAATGCCTATCGACACCTATATCTGAAATGCCTATCACACCTATATCTGAAATGCCTATCGACACCTATATCTGAAATGCCTATCGACACCTATTTTTGAAATGCCTATCGGAAACTACATCTGAAATGCCTATCAGCACCTATATTTGAAATGCCTATCGGCAACCATATCTGGAATGCCTATCGGCACCTATATTTGAAATGCCTATCGGCTTCTATATCTGAAATGCCTATCGGCACCTATTTTTAAAATGCCAATCGGCAACTATATCTGAAATGCCTATCGGCACCTATATCTGAAATGCCTATCGACACCTATATCTGAAATGCCTATCGACACCTATATCTGAAATGCCTATCGACACCTATATCTGAAATGCCTATCGACACCTATATTTGAAATGCCTATCGACACCTATATCTGAAATGCCTATCGACACCTATATCTGAAATGCCTTTCGACACCTATATTTGAAATGCCTATCGACACCTATATCTGAAATGCCTATCGACACCTATTTTTGAAATGCCTATCGGAAACTACATCTGAAATGCCTATCAGCACCTATATTTGAAATGCCTATCGGCAACCATATCTGGAATGCCTATCGGCACCTATATTTGAAATGCCTATCGGCTTCTATATCTGAAATGCCTATCGGCACCTATTTTTAAAATGCCAATCGGCAACTATATCTGAAATGCCTATCGGCACCTATATCTGAAATGCCTATCGACACCTATATCTGAAATGCCTATCGACACCTATATCTGAAATGCCTATCGACACCTATATCTGAAAAGCCTATCGACACCTATATCTGAAATGCCTATCGACACCTATATCTGAAATGCCTATCGACACCTATATCTGAAATGCTATCGACACCTATATCTGAAATGCCTATCGACACCTATTTTTGAAATGCCTATCGGAAACTACATCTGAAATGCCTATCAGCACCTATATTTGAAATGCCTATCGGCAACCATATCTGGAATGCCTATCGGCACCTATATTTGAAATGCCAATCGGCTTCTATATCTGAAATGCCTATCGGAACCTATTTTTAAAATGCCAATCGGCAACTATATCTAGATTGCCTATCGGCACCTATATCTGAAATGCCTATCGACACCTATATCTGAAATGCCTATCGACACCTATATCTGAAATGCCTATCGACACCTATATCTGAAATGCCTATCGACACCTATATCTGAAATGCCTATCGACAACTATATCTGAAATGCCTATCGACACCTATATCTGAAATGCCTATCGACACCTATATCTGAAATGCCTATCGACACCTATTTTGAAATGCCTATCGGAAACTACATCTGAAATGCCTATCAGCACCTATATTTGAAATGCCTATCGGCAACCATATCTGGAATGCCTATCGGCACCTATATTTGAAATGCCTCTCGGCTTCTATATCTGAAATGCCTATCGGCACCTATTTTTAAATTGCCAATCGGCAACTATATCTGAAATGCCTATCGGCACCTATATCTGAAATGCCTAACGACACCTATAACTGAAATGCCTATCGACACCTATATCTGAAATGCCTATCGACACCTATATCTGAAATGCCTATTGACACCTATATCTGAAATGCCTATCGACACCTATATCTGAAATGCCTATCGACACCTATATCTGAAATGCCTATCGACACCTATATCTGAAATGCCTATCGACACCTATATCTGAAATGCCTATCGACACCTATTTTTGAAATGCCTATCGGAAACTACATCTGAAATGCCTATCAGCACCTATATTTGAAATGCCTGTCGGCAACCATATCTGGAATGCCTATCGGCACCTATATTTGAAATGCCTATCGGCTTCTATATCTGAAATGCCTATCGGCACCTATTTTTAAAATGCCAATCGGCAACTATATCTGAAATGCCTATCGGCACCTATATCAGAAATGCCTATCGACACCTATATCTGAAATGCCTATCGACACCTATATCTGAAATGCCTATCGACACCTATATCTGAAATGCCTATCGACACCTATATCTGAAATGCCTATCGACACCTATATCTGAAATGCCTATCGACACCTATATCTGAAATGCCTATTGACACCTATATCTGAAATGCCTATCGACACCTATTTTTGAAATGCCTATCGGAAACTACATCTGAAATGCCTATCAGCACC
>JAVRKA010001261.1:0-18257 GCA_034508555.1 Venustoraphidia nigricollis
TTCAGATATAGGTGCCGATAGGCATTTCAGATATAGTTGCCGATTGGCATTTTAAAAATAGGTGCCGATAGGCATTTCAGATATAGAAGCCGATAGGCATTTCAAATATAGGTGCCGATAGGCATTCCAGATATGGTTGCCGATAGGCATTTCAAATATAGGTGCTGATAGCATTTCAGATGTAGTTTCCGATAGGCATTTCAAAAATAGGTGTCGATAGGCATTTCAGATATAGGTGTCGATAGGCATTTCAGATATAGGTGTCGATAGGCATTTCAGATATAGGTGTCGATAGGCATTTCAGATATAGGTGTCGATAGGCATTTCAGATATAGGTGCCGATAGGCATTTCAGATATAGTTGCCGATTGGCATTTTAAAAATAAGTGCCGATAGGCATTTCAGATATAGAAGCCGATAGGCATTTCAAATATAGGTGCCGATAGGCATTCCAGATATGGTTGCCGATAGGCATTTCAAGTATAGGTGCTGATAGGCATTTCAGATGTAGTTTCCGATAGGCATTTCAAAAATAGGTGTCGATAGGCATTTCAGATATAGGTGTCGATAGGCATTTCAGATATAGGTGTCGATAGGCATTTCAGATATAGGTGTCGATAGGCATTTCAGATATAGGTGTCGATAGGCATTTCAGATATAGGTGTCGATAGGCATTTCAGATATAGGTGTCGATAGGCATTTCAGATATAGGTGTCGATAGGCATTTCAGATATAGGTGTCGATAGGCATTTCAGGTATAGGTGCCGATAGGCATTTCAGATATAGTTGCCGATTATCATTTTAAAAATAGGTGCCGATAGGCATTTCAGATATAGAAGCCGATAGGCATTTCAAATATAGGTGCCGATAGGCATTCCAGATATGGTTGCCGATAGGCATTTCAAAAATAGGTGTCGATAGGCATTTCAGATATAGGTGTCGATAGGCATTTCAGATATAGGTGTCGATAGGCATTTCAGATATAGGTGCCGATAGGCATTTCAGATATAGTTGCCGAATGGCATTTTAAAAATAGGTGCCGATAGGCATTTCAGATATAGAAGCCGATAGGCATTTCAAATATAGGTGCCGATAGGCTTTCCAGATATGGTTGCCGATAGGCATTTCAAATATAGGTGCTGATAGGCATTTCAGATGTAGTTTCCGATAGGCATTTCAAAAATAGGTGTCGATAGGCATTTCAGATATAGGTGTCGATAGGCATTTCAGATATAGGTGTCGATAGGCATTTCAGATATAGGTGTCGATAGGCATTTCAGATATAGGTGTCGATAGGCATTTCAGATATAGGTATCGATAGGCATTTCAGATATAGGTGTCGATAGGCATTTCAGATATAGGTGCCGATAGGCATTTCAGATATAGTTGCCGATTGGCATTTTAAAAATAGGTGCCGATAGGCATTTCAGATATAGAAGCCGATAGGCATTTCAAATATAGGTGCCGATAGGCATTCCAGATATGGTTGCCGATAGGCATTTCAAATATAGGTGCTGATAGGCATTTCAGATGTAGTTTCCGATAGGCATTTCAAAAATAGGTGTCGATAGGCATTTCAGATATAGGTGTCGATAGGCATTTCAGATATAGGTGTCGATAGGCATTTCAGATATGGGTGTCGATAGGCATTTCAGATATAGGTGTCGATAGGCATTTCAGATATAGGTGTCGATAGGCATTTCAGATATAAGTGTCGATAGGCATTTCAGATATAGGTGTCGATAGGCATTTCAGATATAGGTGCCGATAGGAATTTCAGATATAGTTGCCGATTGGCCTTTTAAAAATAGGTGCCGATAGGCATTTCGGATATAGAAGCCGATAGGCATTTCAAATATAGGTGCCGATAGGCATTCCAGATATGGTTGCCGATAGGCATTTCAAATATAGGTGCTGATAGGCATTTCAGATGTAGTTTCCGATAGGCATTTCAAAAATAGGTGTCGATAGGCATTTCAGATATAGGTGTCGATAGGCATTTCAGATATAGGTGTCGATAGGTATTTCAGATATAGGTGTCGATAGGCATTTCAGATATAGGTGTCGATAGGCATTTCAGATATAGGTGTCGATAGGCATTTCAGATATAGGTGTCGATAGGCATTTCAGATATAGGTGTCGATAGGCATTTCAGATATAGGTGCCGATAGGCATTTTAGATATAGTTGCCGATTGGCATTTTAAAAATAGGTGCCGATAGGCATTTCAGATATAGAAGCCGATAGGCATTTCAAATATAGGTGCCGTTAGGCATTCCAGATATGGTTGCCGATAGGCATTTCAAATATAGGTGCTGATAGGCATTTCAGATGTAGTTTCCGATAGGCATTTCAAAAATAGGTGTCGATAGGCATTTCAGATATAGGTGTCGATAGGCATTTCAGATATAGGTGTCGATAGGCATTTCAGATATAGGTGTCGATAGGCATTTCAGATATAGGTGTCGATAGGCATTTCAGATATAGGTGTCGATAGGCATTTCAGATATAGGTGTCGATAGGCATTTCAGATATAGGAGCCGATAGGCATTTCAGATATAGTTGCTGATTGGCATTTTAAAAATAGGTGCCGATAGGCATTTCAGATATAGAAGCCGATAGGCATTTCAAATATAGGTGCCGATAGACATTCCAGATATGGTTGCCGATAGGCATTTCAAATATAGGTGCTGATAGGCAATTCAGATGTAGTTTCCGATAGGCATTTCAAAAATAGGTGTCGATAGGCATTTCAGATATAGGTGTCGATAGGCATTTCAGATATAGGTGTCGATAGGCATTTCAGATATAGGTGTCGATAGGCATTTCAGATATAGGTGTCGATAGGCATTTCAGATATAGGTGTCGATAGGCATTTCAGATATAGGTGTCGATAGGCATTTCAGATATAGGTGCCGATAGGCATTTCAGATATAGTTGCCGATTGGCATTTTAAAAATAGGTGCCGATAGGCATTTCAGATATAGAAGCCGATAGGCATTTCAAATATAGGTGCCGATAGGCATTCCAGATATGGTTGCCGATAGGCATTTCAAATATAGGTGCTGATAGGCACTTCAGATGTAGTTTCCGATAGGCATTTCGAAAATAGGTGTCGATAGGCATTTCAGATATAGGTGTCGATAGGCATTTCAGATATAGGTGTCGATAGGCATTTCAGATATAGGTGTCGATAGGCATTTCAGATATAGGTGTCGATAGGCATTTCAGATATAGGTGTCGATAGGCATTTCAGATATAGGTGCCGATAGGCATTTCAGATATAGTTGCCGATTGGCATTTTAAAAATAGGTGCCGATAGGCATTTCAGATATAGAAGCCGATAGGCATTTCAAATATAGGTGCCGATAGGCATTCCAGATATGGTTGCCGATAGGCATTTCAAATATAGGTGCTGATAGGCATTTCAGATGTAGTTTCCGATAGGCATTTCAAAAATTGGTGTCGATAGGCATTTCAGATATAGGTGTCGATAGGCATTTCAGATATAGGTGTCGATAGGCATTTCAGATATAGGTGTCGATAGGCATTTCAGATATAGGTGTCGATAGGCATTTCAGATATAGGTGTCGATAGGCATTTCAGATATAGGTGTCGATAGGCATTTCAGATATAGGTGCCGATAGGCATTTCAGATATAGTTGCCGATTGGCATTTTAAAAATAAGTGCCGATAGGCATTTCAGATATAGAAGCCGATAGGCATTTCAAATATAGGTGCCGATAGGCATTCCAGATATGGTTGCCGATAGGCATTTCAAATATAGGTGCTGATAGGCACTTCAGATGTAGTTTCCGATAGGCATTTCGAAAATAGGTGTCGATAGGCATTTCAGATATAGGTGTCGATAGGCATTTCAGATATAGGTGTCGATAGGCATTTCAGATATAGGTGTCGATAGGCATTTCAGATATAGGTGTCGATAGGCATTTCAGATATAGGTGTCGATAGGCATTTCAGATATAGGTGCCGATAGGCATTTCAGATATAGTTGCCGATTGGCATTTTAAAAATAGGTGCCGATAGGCATTTCAGATATAGAAGCCGATAGGCATTTCAAATATAGGTGCCGATAGGCATTCCAGATATGGTTGCCGATAGGCATTTCAAATATAGGTGCTGATAGGCATTTCAGATGTAGTTTCCGATAGGCATTTCAAAAATTGGTGTCGATAGGCATTTCAGATATAGGTGTCGATAGGCATTTCAGATATAGGTGTCGATAGGCATTTCAGATATAGGTGTCGATAGGCATTTCAGATATAGGTGTCGATTGGCATTTCAGATATAGGTGTCGATAGGCATTTCAGATATAGGTGTCGATAGGCATTTCAGATATAGGTGTCGATAGGCATTTCAGATATAGGTGCCGATAGGCATTTCAGATATAGTTGCCGATTGGCATTTTAAAAATAGGTGCCGATAGGTATTTCAGATATAGAAGCCGATAGGCATTTCAAATATAGGTGCCGATAGGCATTACAGATATGGTTGCCGATAGGCATTTCAAATATAGGTGCTGATAGGCATTTCAGATGTAGTTTCCGATAGGCATTTAAAAAATAGGTGTCGATAGGCATCTCAGATATAGGTGTCGATAGGCATTTCAGATATAGGTGTCGATAGGCATTTCAGATATAGGTGTCGATAGGCATTTCAGATATAGGTGTCGATAGGCATTTCAGATATAGGTGTCGATAGGCATTTCAGATATAGGTGTCGATAGGTTTTTCAGATATAGGTGTCGATAGGCATTTCAGATATAGGTGCCGATAGGCATTTCAGATATAGTTGCCGATTGGCATTTTAAAAATAGGTGCCGATAGGCATTTCAGATATAGAAGCCGATAGGCATTTCAAATATAGGTGCCGATAGGCATTCTAGATATGGTTGCCGATAGGCATTTCAAATATAGGTGCTGATAAGCATTTCAGATGTAGTTTCCGATAAGCATTTCAAAAATAGGTGTCGATAGGCATTTCAGATATAGGTGTCGATAGGCATTTCAGATATAGGTGTCGATAGGCATTTCAGATATAGGTGTCGATAGGCATTTCAGATATAGGTGTCGATAGGCATTTCAGATATAGGTGTCGATAGGCATTTCAGATATAGGTGTCGATAGGCATTTCAGATATAGGTGTCGATAGGCATTTCAGATATAGGTGCCGATAGGCATTTCAGATATAGTTGCCGATTGGCATTTTAAAAATAGGTGCCGATAGGCATTTCAGATATAGAAGCCGATAGGCATTTCAAATGTAGGTGCCGATAGGCATTCCAGATATGGTTGCCGATAGGCATTTCAAATATAGGTGCTGATAGCCATTTCAGATGTAGTTTCCGATAGGCATTTCAAAAATAGGTGTCGATAGGCATTTCAGATATAGGTGTCGATAGGCATTTCAGATATAGGTGTCGATAGGCATTTCAGATATAGGTGTCGATAGGCATTTCAGATATAGGTGTCGATAGGCATTTCAGATATAGGTGTCGATAGGCATTTCAGATATAGGTGTCGATAGGCATTTCAGATATAGGTATCGATAGGCATTTCAGAGATAGGTGCCGATAGGCATTTCAGATATTGTTGCCGATTGGCATTTTAAAAATAGGTGCCGATAGGCATTTCAGATATAGAAGCCGATAGGCATTTTAAATATAGGTGCCGATAGGCATTCCAGATATGGTTGCCGATAGGCATTTCAAATATAGGTGCTGATAGGGATTTCAGATGTAGTTTCCGATAGGCATTTCAAAAATAGGTGTCGATAGGCATTTCAGATATAGGTGTCGATAGGCATTTCAGATATAGGTGTCGATAGGCATTTCAGATATAGGACTCGATAGGCATTTCAGATATAGGTGTCGATAGGCATTTCAGATATAGGTGTCGATAGGCATTTCAGATATAGGTGTCGATAGGCATTTCAGATATAGGTGTCGATAGGCATTTCAGATATAGGTGTCGATAGGCATTTCAGATATAGGTGCCGATAGGCATTTCAGATATAGTTGCCGATTGGCATTTTAAAAATAGGTTCCGATAGGCATTTCAGATATAGAAGCCGATAGGCATTTCAAATATAGGTGCCGATAGGCATTCCAGATATGGTTGCCGATAGGCATTTCAAATATAGGTGCTGATAGGCATTTCAGATGTAGTTTCCGATAGGCATTTCAAAAATAGGTGTCGATAGGCATTTCAGATATAGGTGTCGATAGGCATTTCAGATATAGGTGTCGATAGGCATTTCAGATATAGGTGTCGATAGGCATTTCAGATATAGGTGTCGATAGGCATTTCAGATATAGGTGTCGATAGGCATTTCAGATATAGGTGTCGATAGGCATTTCAGATATAGGTGTCGATAGGCATTTCAGATATAGGTGCCGATAGGCATTTCTGATATAGTTGCCGATTGGCATTTTAAAAATAGGTGCCGATAGGCATTTCAGATATAGAAGCCGATAGGCATTTTAAATATAGGTGCCGATAGGCATTCCAGATATGGTTGCCGATAGGCATTTCAAATATAGGTGCTGATAGGCATTTCAGATGTAGTTTCCGATAGGCATTTCAAAAATAGGTGTCGATAGGCATTTCAGATATAGGTGTCGATAGGCATTTCAGATATAGGTGTCGATAGGCATTTCAGATATAGGTGTCGATAGGCATTTCAGATATAGGTGTCGATAGGCATTTCAGATATAGGTGTCGATAGGCATTTCAGATATAGGTGTCGATAGGCATTTCAGATATAGGTGCCGATAGGCATTTCAGATATAGTTGCCGATTGGCATTTTAAAAATAGGTGCCGATAGGCATTTCAGATATAGAAGCCGATTAGCATTTCAAATATAGGTGCCGATAGGCATTCCAGATATGGTTGCCGATAGGCATTTCAAATATAGGTGCTGATAGGCATTTCAGATGTAGTTTCCGATAGGCATTTCAAAAATAGGTGTCGATAGGCATTTCAGATATAGGTGTCGATAGGCATTTCAGATATAGGTGTCGATAGGCATTTCAGATATAGGTGTCGATAGGCATTTCAGATATAGGTGTCGATAGGCATTTCAGATATAGGTGTCGATAGGCATTTCAGATATAGGTGTCGATAGGCATTTCAGATATAGGTGTCGATAGGCATTTCAGATATAGGTGCTGATAGGCATTTCAGATGTAGTTTCCGATAGGCATTTCAAAAATAGGTGTCGATAGGCATTTCAGATATAGGTGTCGATAGGCATTTCAGATATAGGTGTCGATAGGCATTTCAGATATAGGTGTCGATAGGCATTTCAGATATAGGTGTCGATAGGCATTTCAGATATAGGTGTCGATAGGCATTTCAGATATAGGTGCCGATAGGCATTTCAGATATATTTGCCGATTAGCATTTTAAAAATAGGTGCCGATAGGCATTTCAAATATAGAAGCCGATAGGCATTTCAGATGTAGTTTCCGATAGGCATTTCAAAAATAGGTGTCGATAGGCATTTCAGATATAGGTGTCGATAGGCATTTCAGATATAGGTGTCGATAGGCATTTCAGATATAGGTGTCGATAGGCATTTCAAATATAGGTGCTGATAGGCATTTCAGATGTAGTTTCCGATAGGCATTTCAAAAATAGGTGTCGATAGGCATTTCAGATATAGGTGTCGATAGGCATTTCAGATATAGGTGTCGATAGGCATTTCAGATATAGGTGTCGATAGGCATTTCAGATATAGGTGTCGATAGGCATTTCAGATATAGGTGTCGATAGGCATTTCAGATATAGGTGTCGATAGGCATTTCAGATATAGGTGCCGATAGGCATTTCAGATATAGTTGCCGATTGGCATTTTAAAAATAGGTGCCGATAGGCATTTCAGATATAGAAGCCGATAGGCATTTCAAATATAGGTGCCGATAGGCATTCCAGATATGGTTGCCGATAGGCATTTCAAATATAGGTGCTGATAGCATTTCAGATGTAGTTTCCGATAGGCATTTCAAAAATAGGTGTCGATAGGCATTTCAGATATAGGTGTCGATAGGCATTTCAGATATAGGTGTCGATAGGCATTTCAGATATAGGTGTCGATAGGCATTTCAGATATAGGTGTCGATAGGCATTTCAGATATAGGTGCCGATAGGCATTTCAGATATAGTTGCCGATTGGCATTTTAAAAATAAGTGCCGATAGGCATTTCAGATATAGAAGCCGATAGGCATTTCAAATATAGGTGCCGATAGGCATTCCAGATATGGTTGCCGATAGGCATTTCAAATATAGGTGCTGATAGGCATTTCAGATGTAGTTTCCGATAGGCATTTCAAAAATAGGTGTCGATAGGCATTTCAGATATAGGTGTCGATAGGCATTTCAGATATAGGTGTCGATAGGCATTTCAGATATAGGTGTCGATAGGCAT
This sequence comes from Venustoraphidia nigricollis, assembly GCA_034508555.1. Taxonomy (NCBI): domain Eukaryota; kingdom Metazoa; phylum Arthropoda; class Insecta; order Raphidioptera; family Raphidiidae; genus Venustoraphidia; species Venustoraphidia nigricollis. The sequence goes on from JAVRKA010001261.1 coordinate 8,449, forward strand.
TTCAGATATAGGTGTCGATAGGCATTTCAGATATAGGTGTCGATAGGCATTTCAGATATAGGTGTCGATAGGCATTTCAGATATAGGTGTCGATAGGCATTTCAGATATAGGTGTCGATAGGCATTTCAGATATAGGTGCCGATAGGCATTTCAGATATAGTTGCCGATTATCATTTTAAAAATAGGTGCCGATAGGCATTTCAGATATAGAAGCCGATAGGCATTTCAAATATAGGTGCCGATAGGCATTCCAGATATGGTTGCCGATAGGCATTTCAAAAATAGGTGTCGATAGGCATTTCAGATATAGGTGTCGATAGGCATTTCAGATATAGGTGTCGATAGGCATTTCAGATATAGGTGCCGATAGGCATTTCAGATATAGTTGCCGAATGGCATTTTAAAAATAGGTGCCGATAGGCATTTCAGATATAGAAGCCGATAGGCATTTCAAATATAGGTGCCGATAGGCTTTCCAGATATGGTTGCCGATAGGCATTTCAAATATAGGTGCTGATAGGCATTTCAGATGTAGTTTCCGATAGGCATTTCAAAAATAGGTGTCGATAGGCATTTCAGATATAGGTGTCGATAGGCATTTCAGATATAGGTGTCGATAGGCATTTCAGATATAGGTGTCGATAGGCATTTCAGATATAGGTGTCGATAGGCATTTCAGATATAGGTATCGATAGGCATTTCAGATATAGGTGTCGATAGGCATTTCAGATATAGGTGCCGATAGGCATTTCAGATATAGTTGCCGATTGGCATTTTAAAAATAGGTGCCGATAGGCATTTCAGATATAGAAGCCGATAGGCATTTCAAATATAGGTGCCGATAGGCATTCCAGATATGGTTGCCGATAGGCATTTCAAATATAGGTGCTGATAGGCATTTCAGATGTAGTTTCCGATAGGCATTTCAAAAATAGGTGTCGATAGGCATTTCAGATATAGGTGTCGATAGGCATTTCAGATATAGGTGTCGATAGGCATTTCAGATATAGGTGTCGATAGGCATTTCAGATATAGGTGTCGATAGGCATTTCAGATATAGGTGTCGATAGGCATTTCAGATATAAGTGTCGATAGGCATTTCAGATATAGGTGTCGATAGGCATTTCAGATATAGGTGCCGATAGGAATTTCAGATATAGTTGCCGATTGGCCTTTTAAAAATAGGTGCCGATAGGCATTTCGGATATAGAAGCCGATAGGCATTTCAAATATAGGTGCCGATAGGCATTCCAGATATGGTTGCCGATAGGCATTTCAAATATAGGTGCTGATAGGCATTTCAGATGTAGTTTCCGATAGGCATTTCAAAAATAGGTGTCGATAGGCATTTCAGATATAGGTGTCGATAGGCATTTCAGATATAGGTGTCGATAGGTATTTCAGATATAGGTGTCGATAGGCATTTCAGATATAGGTGTCGATAGGCATTTCAGATATAGGTGTCGATAGACATTTCAGATATAGGTGTCGATAGGCATTTCAGATATAGGTGTCGATAGGCATTTCAGATATAGGTGCCGATAGCCATTTTAGATATAGTTGCCGATTGGCATTTTAAAAATAGGTGCCGATAGTCATTTCAGATATAGAAGCCGATAGGCATTTCAAATATAGGTGCCGATAGGCATTCCAGATATGGTTGCCGATAGGCATTTCAAATATAGGTGCTGATAGGCATTTCAGATGTAGTTTCCGATAGGCATTTCAAAAATAGGTGTCGATAGGCATTTCAGATATAGGTGTCGATAGGCATTTCAGATATAGGTGTCGATAGGCATTTCAGATATAGGTGTCGATAGGCATTTCAGATATAGGTGTCGATAGGCATTTCAGATATAGGTGTCGATAGGCATTTCAGATATAGGTGTCGATAGGCATTTCAGATATAGGAGCCGATAGGCATTTCAGATATAGTTGCTGATTGGCATTTTAAAAATAGGTGCCGATAGGCATTTCAGATATAGAAGCCGATAGGCATTTCAAATATAGGTGCCGATAGGCATTCCAGATATGGTTGCCGATAGGCATTTCAAATATAGGTGCTGATAGGCAATTCAGATGTAGTTTCCGATAGGCATTTCAAAAATAGGTGTCGATAGGCATTTCAGATATAGGTGTCGATAGGCATTTCAGATATAGGTGTCGATAGGCATTTCAGATATAGGTGTCGATAGGCATTTCAGATATAGGTGTCGATAGGCATTTCAGATATAGGTGTCGATAGGCATTTCAGATATAGGTGTCGATAGGCATTTCAGATATAGGTGCCGATAGGCATTTCAGATATAGTTGCCGATTGGCATTTTAAAAATAGGTGCCGATAGGCATTTCAGATATAGAAGCCGATAGGCATTTCAAATATAGGTGCCGATAGGCATTCCAGATATGGTTGCCGATAGGCATTTCAAATATAGGTGCTGATAGGCACTTCAGATGTAGTTTCCGATAGGCATTTCGAAAATAGGTGTCGATAGGCATTTCAGATATAGGTGTCGATAGGCATTTCAGATATAGGTGTCGATAGGCATTTCAGATATAGGTGTCGATAGGCATTTCAGATATAGGTGTCGATAGGCATTTCAGATATAGGTGTCGATAGGCATTTCAGATATAGGTGCCGATAGGCATTTCAGATATAGTTGCCGATTGGCATTTTAAAAATAGGTGCCGATAGGCATTTCAGATATAGAAGCCGATAGGCATTTCAAATATAGGTGCCGATAGGCATTCCAGATATGGTTGCCGATAGGCATTTCAAATATAGGTGCTGATAGGCATTTCAGATGTAGTTTCCGATAGGCATTTCAAAAATTGGTGTCGATAGGCATTTCAGATATAGGTGTCGATAGGCATTTCAGATATAGGTGTCGATAGGCATTTCAGATATAGGTGTCGATAGGCATTTCAGATATAGGTGTCGATAGGCATTTCAGATATAGGTGTCGATAGGCATTTCAGATATAGGTGTCGATAGGCATTTCAGATATAGGTGCCGATAGGCATTTCAGATATAGTTGCCGATTGGCATTTTAAAAATAAGTGCCGATAGGCATTTCAGATATAGAAGCCGATAGGCATTTCAAATATAGGTGCCGATAGGCATTCCAGATATGGTTGCCGATAGGCATTTCAAATATAGGTGCTGATAGGCATTTCAGATGTAGTTTCCGATAGGCATTTCAAAAATAGGTGTCGATAGGCATTTCAGATATAGGTGTCGATAGGCATTTCAGATATAGGTGTCGATAGGCATTTCAGATATAGGTGTCGATAGGCATTTCAGATATAAGTGTCGATTGGCATTTCAGATATAGGTGTCGATAGGCATTTCAGATATAGGTGTCGATAGGCATTTCAGATATAGGTGTCGATAGGCATTTCAGATATAGGTGCCGATAGGCATTTCAGATATAGTTGCCGATTGGCATTTTAAAAATAGGTGCCGATAGGTATTTCAGATATAGAAGCCGATAGGCATTTCAAATATAGGTGCCGATAGGCATTACAGATATGGTTGCCGATAGGCATTTCAAATATAGGTGCTGATAGGCATTTCAGATGTAGTTTCCGATAGGCATTTAAAAAATAGGTGTCGATAGGCATCTCAGATATAGGTGTCGATAGGCATTTCAGATATAGGTGTCGATAGGCATTTCAGATATAGGTGTCGATAGGCATTTCAGATATAGGTGTCGATAGGCATTTCAGATATAGGTGTCGATAGGCATTTCAGATATAGGTGTCGATAGGTTTTTCAGATATAGGTGTCGATAGGCATTTCAGATATAGGTGCCGATAGGCATTTCAGATATAGTTGCCGATTGGCATTTTAAAAATAGGTGCCGATAGGCATTTCAGATATAGAAGCCGATAGGCATTTCAAATATAGGTGCCGATAGGCATTCTAGATATGGTTGCCGATAGGCATTTCAAATATAGGTGCTGATAAGCATTTCAGATGTAGTTTCCGATAAGCATTTCAAAAATAGGTGTCGATAGGCATTTCAGATATAGGTGTCGATAGGCATTTCAGATATAGGTGTCGATAGGCATTTCAGATATAGGTGTCGATAGGCATTTCAGATATAGGTGTCGATAGGCATTTCAGATATAAGTGTCGATAGGCATTTCAGATATAGGTGTCGATAGGCATTTCAGATATAGGTGTCGATAGGCATTTCAGATATAGGTGTCGATAGGCATTTCAGATATAGGTGCCGATAGGCATTTAAGATATAGTTGCCGATTGGATTTTAAAAATAGGTGCCGATAGGCATTTCAGATATAGAAGCCGATAGGCATTTCAAATATAGGTGCCGATAGGCATTCCAGATATGGTTGCCGATAGGCATTTCAAATATGGTGCTGATAGGCATTTCTGATGTAGTTTCCGATAGGCATTTCAAAAATAGGTGTCGATAGGCATTTCAGATATAGGTGTCGATAGGCATTTCAGATATAGGTGTCGATAGGCATTTCAGATATAGGTGTCGATAGGCATTTCAGATATAGGTGTCGATAGGCATTTCAGATATAGGTGTCGATAGGCATTTCAGATATGGGTGTCGATAGGCATTTCAGATATAGGTGCCGATAGGCATTTCAGATATAGTTGCCGATTGGCATTTTAAAAATAGGTGCCGATAGGCATTTCAGATATAGAAGCCGATAGGCATTTCAAATATAGGTGCCGATAGGCATTCCAGATATGGTTGCCGATAGGCATTTCAAATATAGGTGCTGATAGGCATTTTAGATGTAGTTTCCGATAGGCATTTCAAAAATAGGTGTCGATAGGCATTTCAGATATAGGTGTCGATAGGCATTTCAGATATAGGTGTCGATAGGCATTTCAGATATAGGTGTCGATAGGCATTTCAGATATAGGTGTCGATAGGCATTTCAGATATAGGTGTCGATAGGCATTTCAGATATAGGTGTCGATAGGCATTTCAGATATAGGTGCCGATAGGCATTTTAGATATAGTTGCCGATTGGCATTTTAAAAATAGGTGCCAATAGGCATTTCAGATATAGAAGCCGATAGGCATTTCAAATATAGGTGCCGATAGGCATTCCAGATATGGTTGCCGATAGGCATTTCAAATACAGGTGCTGATAGGCATTTCAAATGTAGTTTCCGATAGGCATTTCAAAAATAGGTGTCGATAGGCATTTCAGATATAGGTGTCGATAGGCATTTCAGATATAGGTGTCGATAGGCATTTCAGATATAGGTGTCGATAGGCATTTCAGATATAGGTGTCGATAGGCATTTCAGATATAGGTGTCGATAGGCATTTCAGATATAGGTATCGATAGGCATTTCAGATATAGGTGTCGATAGGCATTTCAGATATAGGTGCCGATAGGCATTTCAGATATAGTTGCCGATTGGCAGTTTAAAAATAGGTGCCGATAGGCATTTCAGATATAGAAGCCGATAGGCATTTCAAATATAGGTGCCGATAGGCATTCCAGATATGGTTGCCGATAGGCATTTCAAATATAGGTGCTGATAGGCATTTCAGATGTAGTTTCCGATAGTATTTCAAAAATAGGTGTCGATAGGCATTTCAGATATAGGCGTCGATAGGCATTTCAGATATAGGTGTCGATAGGCATTTCAGATATAGGTGTCGATAGGCATTTGAGATATAGGTGTCGATAGGCATTTCAGATATAGGTGTCGATAGGCATTTCAGATATAGGTGTCGATAGGCATTTCAGATATAGGTGTCGATAGGCATTTCAGATATAGGTGCCGATAGGCATTTCAGATATAGTTGCCGATTGGCATTTTAAAAATAGGTGCCGATTGGCATTTCAGATATAGAAGCCGATAGGCATTTCAAATATAGGTGCCGATAGGCATTCCAGATATAGTTGCCGATAGGCATTTCAAATATAGGTGCTGATAGGCATTTCAGATGTAGTTTCCGATAGGCATTTCAAAAATAGGTGTCGATAGGCATTTCAGATATAGGTGTCGATAGGCATTTCAGATATAGGTGTCGATAGGCATTTCAGATATAGGTGTCGATAGGCATTTCAGATATAGGTGTCGATAGGCATTTCAGATATAGGTGTCGATAGGCATTTCAAATATAGGTGCTGATAGGCATTTCAGATGTAGTTTCCGATAGGCATTTCAAAAATAGGTGTCGATAGGCATTTCAGATATAGGTGTCGATAGGCATTTCAGATATAGGTGTCGATAGGCATTTCAGATATAGGTGTCGATAGGCATTTCAGATATAGGTGTCGATAGGCATTTCAGATATAGGTGTCGATAGGCATTTCAGATATAGGTGTCGATAGGCATTTCAGATATAGGTGTCGATAGGCATTTCAGATATAGGTGCCGATAGGCATTTCAGATATAGTTGCCGATTGGCATTTTAAAAATAGGTGCCGATAGGCATTTCAAATATAGAAGCCGATAGGCATTTCAAATATAGGTGCCGATAGGCATTCCAGATATGGTTGCCGATAGGCATTTCAAATATAGGTGCTGATAGGCATTTCAGATGTAGTTTCCGATAGGCATTTCAAAAATAGGTGTCGATAGGCATTTCAGATATAGGTGTCGATAGGCATTTCAGATATAGGTGTCGATAGGCATTTCAGATATAAGTTTTGATAGGCATTTCAGATATAGGTGTCGATAGGCATTTCAGATATAGGTGTCGATAGGCATTTCAGATATAGGTGTCGATAGGCATTTCAGATATAGGAGTCGATAGGCATTTCAGATATAGGTGCCGATAGGCATTTCAGATATAGTTGCCGATTGGCATTTTAAAAATAGGTGCCGATAGGCATTTCAGATATAGAAGCCGATGGGCATTTCAAATATAGTTGCCGATAGGCATTCCAGATATGGTTGCCGATAGGCATTTCAAATATAGGTGCTGATAGGCATTTCAGATGTAGTTTCCGATAGGCATTTCAAAAATAGGTGTCGATAGGCATTTTAGATATAGGTGTCGATAGGCATTTCAGATATAGGTGTCGATAGGCATTTCAGATATAGGTGTCGATAGGCATTTCAGATATAGGTGTCGATAGGCATTTCAGATATAGGTGTCGATAGGCATTTCAGATATAGGTGTCGATAGGCATTTCAGATATAGGTGTCGATAGGCATTTCAGATATAGAAGCCGATAGGCATTTCAAATATAGGTGCCTATAGGCATTCCAGATATGGTTGCCGATAGGCATTTCAAATATAGGTGCTGATAGGCATTTCAGATGTACTTTCCGATAGGCATTTTAAAAATAGGTGTCGATAGGCATTTCAGATATAGGTGTCGATAGGCATTTCAGATATAGGTGTCGATAGGCATTTCAGATATAGGTGTCGATAGGCATTTCAGATATAGGTGTCGATAGGCATTTCAGATATAGGTGTCGATAGGCATTTCAGATATAGGTGTCGATAGGCATTTCAGATATAGGTGTCGATAGGCATTTCAGATATAGGTGCCGATAGGCATTTCAGATATAGTTGCCGATTGGCATTTTAAAAATAGGTGCCGATTGGCATTTTAAAAATAGGTGCCGATAGGAATTTCAGATATAGAAGCCGATAGGCATTTCAAATATAGGTGCCGATAGGCATTCCAGATATGGTTGCCGATAGGCATTTCAAATATAGGTGCTGATAGGCATTTCAGATGTAGTTTCCGATAGGCATTTCAAAAATAGGTGTCGATAGGCATTTCAGATATAGGTGTCGATAGGCATTTCAGATATAGGTGTCGATAGGCATTTCAGATATAGGTGTCGATAGGCATTTCAGATATACGTGTCGATAGGCATTTCAGATATAGGTGTCGATAGGCATTTCAGATATAGGTGTCGATAGGCATTTCAGATATAGGTGTCGATAGGCATTTCAGATATAGGTGTCGATAGGCATTTCAGATATAGGTGCCGATAGGCATTTCAGATATAGTTGCCGATTGGCATTTTAAAAATAGGTGCCGATAGGCATTTCAGATATAGAAGCCGATTGGCATTTCAAATATAGGTGCCGATAAGCATTCCAGATATGGTTGCCGATAGGCATTTCAAATATAGGTGCTGATAGGCATTTCAGATGTAGTTTCCGATAGGCATTTCAAAAATAGGTGTCGATAGGCATTTCAGATATAGGTGTCGATAGGCATTTCAGATATAGGTGTCGATAGGCATTTCAGATATAGGTGTCGATAGGCATTTCAGATATAGGTGTCGATAGGCATTTCAGATATAGGTGTCGATAGGCATTTCAGATATAGGTGTCGATAGGCATTTCAGATATAGGTGCCGATAGGCATTTCAGATATAGTTGCCGATTGGCAGTTTAAAAATAGGTGCCGATAGGCATTTCAGATATAGAAGCCGATAGGCATTTCAAATATAAGTGCCGATAGGCATTCCAGATATGGTTGCCGATAGGCATTTCAAATATAGGTGCTGATAGGCATTTCAGATGTAGTTTCCGATAGGCATTTCAAAAATAGGTGTCGATAGGCATTTCAGATATAGGTGTCGATAGGCATTTCAGAAATAGGTGTCGATAGGCATTTCAGATATAGGTGTCGATAGGCATTTCAGATATAGGTGTCGATAGGCATTTCAGATATAGGTGTCGATAGGCATTTCAGATATAGGTGTCGATAGGCATTTCAGATATAGGTGTCGATAGGCATTTCAGATATAGGTGCCGATAGGCATTTCAGATATAGTTGCCGATTGGCATTTTAAAAATAGGTGCCGATAGGCATTTCAGATATAGAAGCCGATAGGCATTTCAAATATAGGTGCCGATAGGCATTTCAGATGTAGTTTCCGATAGGCATTTCAAAAATAGGTGTCGATAGGCATTTCAGATATAGGTGTCGATAGGCATTTCAGATATAGGTGTCGATAGGCATTTCAGATATAGGTGTCGATAGGCATTTCAGATATAGGTGTCGATAGGCATTTCAGATATAGGTGTCGATAGGCATTTCAGATATAGGTGTCGATAGGCATTTCAAATATAGGTGCTGATAGGCATTTCAGATGTAGTTTCCGATAGGCATTTCAAAAATAGGTGGCGATAGGCATTTCAGATATAGGTGTCGATAGGCATTTCAGATATAGGTGTCGATAGGCATTTCAGATATAGGTGTCGATAGGCATTTCAGATATAGGTGTCGATAGGCATTTCAGATATAGGTGTCGATAGGCATTTCAGATATAGGTGTCGATAGGCATTTCAGATATAGGTGTCGATAGGCATTTCTGATATAGGTGTCGATAGGCATTTCAGATATAGGTGCCGATAGGCATTTCAGATATAGTTGCCGATTGGCATTTTAAAAATAGGTGCCGATAGGCATTTCAAATATAGAAGCCGATAGGCATTTCAAATATAGGTGCCGATAGGCATTCCAGATATGGTTGCCGATAGGCATTTCAAATATAGGTGCTGATAGGCATTTCAGATGTAGTTTCCGATAGGCATTTCAAAAATAGGTGTCGATAGGCATTTCAGATATAGGTGTCGATAGGCATTTCAGATATAGGTGTCGATAGGCATTTCAGATATAGGTGTCGATAGGCATTTCAGATATAGGTGTCGATAGGCATTTCAGATATAATTGTCGATAGGCATTTCAGATATAGGTGTCGATAGGCATTTCAGATATAGGTGTCGATAGGCATTTCAGATATAGGTGCCGATAGGCATTTCAGATATAGTTGCTGATTGGCATTTTAAAAATAGGTGCCGATAGGCATTTCAGATATAGA
>JAVRKA010001262.1:0-18233 GCA_034508555.1 Venustoraphidia nigricollis
ATAGAAGCCGATAGGCATTTCAAATATAGGTGCCGATAGGCATTCCAGATATGGTTGCCGATAGGCATTTCAAAAATAGGTGCTGATAGGCATTTCAGATGTAGTTTCCGATAGGCATTTCAAAAATAGGTGTCGATAGGCATTTCAGATATAGGTGTCGATAGGCATTTCAGATATAGGTGTCGATAGGCATTTCAGATATAGGTGTCGATAGGCATTTCAGATATGGGTGTCGATAGGCATTTCAGATATAGGTGTCGATAGGAATTTCAGATATAGGTGTCGATAGGCATTTCAGATATAGGTGTCGATAGGCATTTCAGATATAGGTGTCGATGAGCATTTCAGATATAGGTGCCGATAGGCATTTCAGATATAGTTGCCGATTGGCATTTTAAAAATAGGTGCCGATAGGCACTTCAGATATAGAAGCCGATAGGCATTTCAAATATAGGTGCCGATAGGCATTCCAGATATGGTTGCCGATAGGCATTTCAAATATAGGTGCTGATAGGCATTTCAGATGTAGTTTCCGATAGGCATTTCAAAAATAGGTGTCGATAGGCATTTCAGATATAGGTGTCGATAGGCATTTCAGATATAGGTGTCGATAGGCATTTCAGATATAGGTGTCGATAGGCATTTCAGATATAGGTGTCGATAGGCATTTCAGATATAGGTGTCAATAGGCATTTCAGATATAGGTGTCGATAGGCCTCTCAGATATAGGTGTCGATAGGCATTTCAGATATAGGTGTCGATAGGCATTTCAGATATAGGTGCCGATAGGCATTTCAGATATAGTTGCCGATTGGCATTTTAAAAATAGGTGCCGATTGGCATTTAAAAATAGGTGCCGATAGGCATTTCAGATATAGAAGCCGATAGGCATTTCAAATATAGGTGCCGATAGGCATTCCAGATATGGTTGCCGATAGGCATTTCAAATAAAGGTGCTGATAGGCATTTCAGATGTAGTTTCCGATAGGCATTTCAAAAATAGGTGTCGATAGGCATTTCAGATATAGGTGTCGATAGGCATTTCAGATATAGGTGTCGATAGGCATTTCAGATATAGGTGTCGATAGGCATTTCAGATATAGGTGTCGATAGGCATTTCAGATATAGGTGTCGATAGGCATTTCAGATATAGGTGTCGATAGGCATTTCAGATATAGGTGTCGATAGGCATTTCAGATATAGGTGCCGATAGGCATTTCAGATATAGTTGCCGATTGGCATTTAAAAATAGGTGCCGATAGGCATTTCAGATATAGAAGCCGATAGGCATTTCAAATATAGGTGCCGATAGGCATTCCAGATATGGTTGCCGATAGGCATTTCAAATATAGGTGCTGATAGGCTTTTCAGATGTAGTTTCCGATAGGCATTTCAAAAATAGGTGTCGATAGGCATTTCAGATATAGGTGTCGATAGGCATTTCAGATATAGGTGTCGATAGGCATTTCAGATATAGGTGTCGATAGGCATTTCAGATATAGGTGTCGATAGGCATTTCAGATATAGGTGTCGATAGGCATTTCAGATATAGGTGTCGATAGGCATTTCAGATATAGGTGTCGATAGGCATTTCAGATATAGGTGTCGATAGGCATTTCAGATATAGGTGCCGATAGGCATTTCAGATATAGTTGCCGATTGGCATTTTAAAAATAGGTGCCGATAGGCATTTCAGATATAGAAGCCGATAGGCATTTCAAATATGGTGCCGATAGGCATTCCAGATATGGTTGCCGATAGGCATTTCAAATATAGGTGCTGATAGGCATTTCAGATGTAGTTTCCGATAGGCATTTCAAAAATAGGTGTCGATAGGCATTTCAGATATAGGTGTCGATAGGCATTTCAGATATAGGTGTCGATAGGCATTTCAGATATAGGTGTCGATAGGCATTTCAGATATAGGTGTCGATAGGCATTTCAGATATAGTTGCCGATAGGCATTTCAGATATAGGTGTCGATAGGCATTTCAGATATAGGTGTCGATAGGCATTTCAGATATAGGTGCCGATAGGCATTTCAGATATAGTTGCCGATTGGCATTTTAAAAATAGGTGCCGATAGGCATTTCAGATATAGAAGCCGATAGGCATTTCAAATATAGGTGCCGATAGGCATTCCAGATATGGTTGCTGATAGGCATTTCAAATATAGGTGCTGATAGGCATTTCAGATGTAGTTTCCGATAGGCATTTCAAAAATATGTGTCGATAGGCATTTCAGATATAGGTGTCGATAGGCATTTCAGATATAGAAGCTGATAGGCATTTCAAATATAGGTGCCGACAGGCATTCCAGATATGGTTGCCGATAGGCATTTCAAATATAGGTGCTGATAGGCATTTCATATGTAGTTTCCGATAGGCATTTCAAAAATAGGTGCCGATAGGCATTTCAGATATAGGTGCCGATAGGCATTTCAGATATAGTTGCCGATTGGCATTTTAATAATAGGTGCCAAAAGGCATTTCAGATATAGAAGCCGATAGGCATTTCAGATATAGGTGTCGATAGGCATTTCAGATAAAGGTGTCGATAGGCATTTCAGATATAGGTGTCGATAGGCATTTCAGATATAGGTGTCAATAGGCATTTCAGATATAGGTGCCGATAGGCATTTCAGATATAGTTGCCGATTGGCATTTTAAAAATAGGTGCCGATAGGCATTTCAGATATAGAAGCCGATAGGCATTTCAAATATAGGTGCCGATAGGCATTCCAGATATAGTTGCCGATAGGCATTTCAAATATAGGTGCTGATAGGCATTTCAGATGTAGTTTCCGATAGGCATTTCAAAAATAGGTGTCGATAGGCATTTCAGATATAGGTGTCGATAGGCATTTCAGATATAGGTGTCGATAGGCATTTTAGATATAGGTGTCGATAGGCATTTCAGATATAGGTGTCGATAGGCATTTCAGATATAGTTGTCGATAGGCATTTCAGATATAAGTGTCGATAGGCATTTCAGATATAGGTGTCGATAGGCATTTCAGATATAGGTGCCGATAGGCATTTCAGATATAGTTGCCGATTGGCATTTTAAAAATAGGTGCCGATAGGCATTTCAGATATAGAAGCTGATAGGCATTTCAAATATAGGTGCCGATAGGCATTCCAGATACGGTTGCCGATAGGCATTTCAAATATAGGTGCTGATAGGCATTTCAGATGTAGTTTCCGATAGGCATTTCAAAAATAGGTGTCGATAGGCATTTCAGATATAGGTGTCGATAGGCATTTCAGATATAGGTGTCGATAGGCATTTCAGATATAGGTGTCGATAGGCATTTCAGATATAGGTGTCGATAGGCATTTCAGATATAGGTGTCGATAGGCATTTCAGATATAGGTGTCGATAGGCATTTCAGATATAGGTGTCGATAGGCATTGCAGATATAGGTGTCGATAGGCATTTCAGATATAGGTGTCGATAGGCATTTCAGATATAGGTGTCGATAGGCATTTCAGATATAGGTGCCGACAGGCATTTCAGATATAGTTGCCGATTGGCATTTTAAAAATAGGTGCCGATAGGCATTTCAGATATAGAAGCCGATTGGCATTTTAAAAATAGGTGCCGATAGGCATTTCAGATATAGGTGTCGATAGGCATTTCAGATATAGGTGTCGATAGGCATTTCAGATATAGGTGTCGATAGGCATTTCAGATATAGGTGTCGATAGGCATTTCAGATATAGGTGTCGATAGGCATTTCAGATATAGGTGTCGATAGGCATTTCAGATATAGGTGTCGATAGGCATTTCAGATATAGGTGCCGATAGACATTTCAAATATAGTTGCCGATTGGCATTTTAAAAATAGGTGCCGATAGGCATTTCAGATATAGAAGCCGATAGGCATTTCAAATATAGGTGCCGATAGGCATTCCAGATATGGTGACCGATAGGCATTTCAAATATAGGTGCTGATAGGCATTTCAGATGTAGTTTCCGATAGGCATTTCAAAAATAGGTGTCGATAGGCATTTCAGATATAGGTGTCGATAGGCATTTCAGATATAGGTGTCGATAGGCATTTCAGATAAAGGTGTCGATAGGCATTTCAGATATAGGTGTCGATAGGCATTTCAGATATAGGTGTCGATAGGCATTTCAGATATAGGTGTCGATAGGCATTTCAGATATAGGTGTCGATAGGCATTTCAGATATAGGTGCCGATAGGCATTTCAGATATAGTTGCCGATTGGCATTTTAAAAATAGGTGCCGATAGGCATTTCAGATATAGAAGCCGATAGGCATATCAAATATAGGTGCCGATAGGCATTCCAGATATGGTTGCCGATAGGCATTTCAAATATAGGTGCTGATAGGCATTTCAGATGTAGTTTCCGATAGGCATTTCAAAAATAGGTGTCGATAAGCATTTCAGATATAGGTGTCGATAGGCATTTCAGATATAGGTGTCGATAGGCATTTCAGATATAGGTCTCGATAGGCATTTCAGATATAGGTGTCGATAGGCATTTCAGATAGAGGTGTCGATAGGCATTTCAGATATAGGTGTCGATAGGCATTTCAGATATAGGTGTCGATAGGCATTTCAGATATAGGTGCCGATAGGCATTTCAGATATAGTTGCCGATTGGCATTTTAAAAATAGGTGCCGATAGGCATTTCAGATATAGAAGCCGATAGGCATTTCAAATATAGGTGCCGATAGGCATTCCAGATATGGTTGCCGATAGGCATTTCAAATATAGGTGCTGATAGGCATTTCAGATGTAGTTTCCGATAGGCATTTCAAAAATAGGTGTCGATAGGCATTTCAGATATAGGTGTCGATAGGCATTTCAGATATAGGTGTCGATAGGCATTTCAGATATAGGTGTCGATAGGCATTTCAGATATAGGTGTCGATAGGCATTTCAGATATAGGTGCCGATAGGCATTTCAGATATAGTTGCCGATTGGCATTTTAAAAATAGGTGCCGATAGGCATTTCAGATATAGAAGCCGATAGGCATTTCAAATATAGGTGCCGATAGGCATTCCAGATATGGTTGCCGATAGGCATTTCAAATATAGGTGCTGATAGGCATTTCAGATGTAGTTTCCGATAGGCATTTAAAAAATAGGTGTCGATAGGCATTTCAGATATAGGTGTCGATAGGCATTTCAGATATAGGTGTCGATAGGCATTTCAGATATAGGTGTCGATAGGCATTTCAGATATAGGTGTCGATAGGCATTTCAGATATAGGTGTCGATGGGCATTTCAGATATAGGTGTCGATAGGCATTTCAGATATAGGTGTCGATAGGCATTTCAGATATAGGTGCCGATAGGCATTTCAGATATAGTTGCCGATTGGCATTTTAAAAATAGGTGCCGATAGGCATTTCAGATATAGAAGCCGATAGGCATTTCAAATATAGGTGCCGATAGGCATTCCAGATATGGTTGCCGATAGGCATTTCAAATATAGGTGCTGGTAGGCATTTCAGATGTAGTTTCCGATAGGCATTTCAAAAATAGGTGTCGATAGGCATTGCAGATATAGGTGTCGATAGGCATTTCAGATATAGGTGTCGATAGGCATTTCAGATATAGGTGTCGATAGGCATTTCAGATATAGGTGTCGATAGGCATTTCAGATATAGGTGTCGATAGGCATTTCAGATATAGGTGCCGATAGGCATTTCAGATATAGTTGCCGATTGGCATTTTAAAAATAGGTGCCGATAGGCATTTCAGATATAGAAGCCGATAGGCATTTCTATATAGGTGACGATAGGCATTCCAGATATGGTTGCCGATAGGCATTTCAAATATAGGTGCTGATAGGCATTTCAGATGTAGTTTCCGATAGGCATTTCAAAAATAAGTGTCGATAGGCATTTCAGATATAGGTGTCGATAGGCATTTCAGATATAGGTGTCGATAGGCATTTCAGATATAGGTGTCGATAGGCATTTCAGATATAGGTGTCGATAGGCATTTCAGATATAGGTGTCGATAGGCATTTTAGATATGGGTGTCGATAGGCATTTCAGATATAGGTGTCGATAGGCATTTCAGATATAGGTGCCGTTAGGCATTTCAGATATAGTTGCCGATTGGCATTTTAAAAATAGGTGCCGATAGGCATTTCAGATATAGAAGCCGATAGGCATTTCAAATATAGGTGTCGATAGGCATTCCAGATATGGTTGCCGATAGGCATTTCAAATATAGGTGCTGATAGGCATTTCAGATGTAGTTTCCGATAGGCATTTCAAAAATAGGTGTCGATAGGCATTTCAGATATAGGTGTCGTTAGGCATTTCAGATATAGGAGTCGATAGGCATTTCAGATATAGGTGTCGATAGGCATTTCAGATATAGGTGTCGATAGGCATTTCAGATATAGGTGTCGATAGGCATTTCAGATATAGGTGTCGATAAGCATTTCAGATATAGGTGTCGATAGGTATTTCAGATATAGGTGGCGATAGGCATTTCAGATATAGTTGCCGATTGGCATTTTAAAAATAGGTGCCGATAGGCATTTCAGATATAGAAGCCGATAGGCATTTCAAATATAGGTGCCGATAGGCATTCCAGATATGGTTGCCGATAGGCATTTCAAATATAGGTGCTGATAGGCATTTCAGATGTAGTTTCCGATAGGCATTTCAAAAATAGGTGTCGATAGGCATTTCAGATATAGGTGTCGATAGGCATTTCAGATATAGGTGTCGATAGGCATTTCAGATATAGGTGTCGATAGGCATTTCAGATATAGGTGTCGATAGGCATTTCAGATATAGGTGTCGATAGGCATTTCAGATATAGGTGTCGATAGGCATTTCAGATATAGGTGTCGATAGGCATTTCAGATATAAGTGTCGATAGGCATTTCAGATATAGGTGCCGATTGGCATTTTAAAAATAGGTGCCGATAGGCATTTAAGATATAGAAGCCGATAGGCATTTCAAATATAGGTGCCGATAGGCTTTCCAGATATGGTTGCCGATAGGCATTTCAAATATAGGTGCTGATAGGCATTTCAGATGTAGTTTCCGATAGGCATTTCAGATATAGGTGTCGATAGGCATTTCAGATATAGGTGTCGATAGGCATTTCAGATATAGGTGTCGATAGGCATTTCAGATATAGGTTTCGATAGGCATTTCAGATATAGGTGTCGATAGGCATTTCAGATATAGGTGTCGATAGGCATTTCAGATATAGGTGTCGATAGGCATTTCAGATATAAGTGCCGATAGGCATTTCAGATATAGTTGCCGATTGGCATTTTAAAAATAGGTGCCGATAGGCACTTCAGATATAGAAGCCGATAGGCATTTCAAATATAGGTGCCGATAGGCATTCCAGATATGGTTGCCGATAGGCATTTCAAAAATAGGTGCTGATAGGCATTTCAGATGTAGTTTCCGATAGGCATTTCAAAAATAGGTGTCGATAGGCATTTCAGATATAGGTGTCGATAGGCATTTCAGATATAGGTGTCGATAGGCATTTCAGATATAGGTGTCGATAGGCATTTCAGATATGGGTGTCGATAGGCATTTCAGATATAGGTGTCGATAGGAATTTCAGATATAGGTGTCGATAGGCATTTCAGATATAGGTGTCGATAGGCATTTCAGATATAGGTGTCGATGAGCATTTCAGATATAGGTGCCGATAGGCATTTCAGATATAGTTGCCGATTGGCATTTTTAAAAATAGGTGCCGATAGGCACTTCAGATATAGAAGCCGATAGGCATTTCAAATATAGGTGCCGATAGGCATTCCAGATATGGTTGCCGATAGGCATTTCAAATATAGGTGCTGATAGGCATTTCAGATGTAGTTTCCGATAGGCATTTTAAAAATAGGTGTCGATAGGCATTTCAGATATAGGTGTCGATAGGCATTTCAGATATAGGTGTCGATAGGCATTTCAGATATAGGTGTCGATAGGCATTTCAGATATAGGTGTCGATAGGCATTTCAGATATAGGTGTCGATAGGCATTTTAGATATAGGTGTCGATAGGCATTTCAGATATAGGTGTCGATAGGCATTTCAGATATAGGTGCCGATAGGCATTTCAGATATAGTTGCCGATTGGCATTTTAAAAATAGGTGCCGATAGGCATTTCAGATATAGAAGCCGATAGGCATTTCAAATATAGGTGCCGATAGGCATTCCAGATATGATTGCCGATAGGCATTTCAAATATAGGTGCTGATAGGCATTTCAGATGTAGTTTCCGATAGGCATTTCAAAAATAGGTGTCGATAGGCATTTCAGATATAGGTGTCGATAGGCATTTCAGATATAGGTGTCGATAGGCATTTCAGATATAGGTGTCGATAGGCATTTCAGATATAGGTGTCGATAGGCATTTCAGATATAGGTGTCGATAGGCATTTCAGATATAGGTGTCGATAGGCATTTTAGATATAGGTGTCGATAGGCATTTCAGATATAGGTGTCGATAGGCATTTCAGATATAGGTGCCGATAGGCATTTCAGATATAGTTGCCGATTGGCATTTTAAAAATAGGTGCCGATAGGCATTCCAGATATGGTTGCCGATAGGCATTTCAAATATAGGTGCCGATAGGCATTCCAGATATGGTTGCCGATAGGCATTTCAAATATAGGTGCTGATAGGCATTTCAGATGTAGTTTCCGATAGGCATTTCAAAAATAGGTGTCGATAGGCATTTCAGATATAGGTGTCGATAGGCATTTCAGATATAGGTGTCGATAGGCATTTCAGATATAGGTGTCGATAGGCATTTCAGATATAGGTGTCGATAGGCATTTCAGATATAGGTGTCAATAGGCATTTCAGATATAGGTGTCGATAGGCCTTTCAGATATAGGTGTCGATAGGCATTTCAGATATAGGTGTCGATAGGCATTTCAGATATAGGTGCCGATAGGCATTTCAGATATAGTTGCCGATTGGCATTTTAAAAATAGGTGCCGATTGGCATTTAAAAATAGGTGCCGATAGGCATTTCAGATATAGAAGCCGATAGGCATTTCAATTATAGGTGCCGATAGGCATTCCAGATATGGTTGCCGATAGGCATTTCAAATAAAGGTGCTGATAGGCATTTCAGATGTAGTTTCCGATAGGCATTTCAAAAATAGGTGTCGATAGGCATTTCAGATATAGGTGTCGATAGGCATTTCAGATATAGGTGTCGATAGGCATTTCAGTTATAGGTGTCGATAGGCATTTCAGATATAGGTGTCGATAGGCATTTCAGATATAGGTGTCGATAGGCATTTCAGATATAGGTGTCGATAGGCATTTCAGATATAGGTGTCGATAGGCATTTCAGATATAGGTGCCGATAGGCATTTCAGATATAGTTGCCGATTGGCATTTTAAAAATAGGTGCCGATAGGCATTTCAGATATAGAAGCCGATAGGCATTTCAAATATAGGTGCCGATAGGCATTCCAGATATGGTTGCCGATAGGCATTTCAAATATAGGTGCTGATAGGCTTTTCAGATGTAGTTTCCGATAGGCATTTCAAAAATAGGTGTCGATAGGCATTTCAGATATAGGTGTCGATAGGCATTTCAGATATAGGTGTCGATAGGCATTTCAGATATAGGTGTCGATAGGCATTTCAGATATAGGTGTCGATAGGCATTTCAGATATAGGTGTCGATAGGCATTTCAGATATAGGTGTCGATAGGCATTTCAGATATAGGTGTCGATAGGCATTTCAGATATAGGTGTCGATAGGCATTTCAGATATAGGTGTCGATAGGCATTTCAGATATAGGTGTCGATAGGCATTTCAGATATAGGTGCCGATAGGCATTTCAGATATAGTTGCCGATTGGCATTTTAAAAATAGGTGCCGATAGGCATTTCAGATATAGAAGCCGATAGGCATTTCAAATATGGTGCCGATAGGCATTCCAGATATGGTTGCCGATAGGCATTTCAAATATAGGTGCTGATAGGCATTTCAGATGTAGTTTCCGATAGGCATTTCAAAAATAGGTGTCGATAGGCATTTCAGATATAGGTGTCGATAGGCATTTCAGATATAGGTGTCGATAGGCATTTCAGATATAGGTGTCGATAGGCATTTCAGATATAGGTGTCGATAGGCATTTCAGATATAGTTGCCGATAGGCATTTCAGATATAGGTGTCGATAGGCATTTCAGATATAGGTGTCGATAGGCATTTCAGATATAGGTGCCGATAGGCATTTCAGATATAGTTGCCGATTGGCATTTTAAAAATAGGTGCCGATAGGCATTTCAGATATAGAAGCCGATAGGCATTTCAAATATAGGTGCCGATAGGCATTCCAGATATGGTTGCTGATAGGCATTTCAAATATAGGTGCTGATAGGCATTTCAGATGTAGTTTCCGATAGGCATTTCAAAAATATGTGTCGATAGGCATTTCAGATATAGGTGTCGATAGGCATTTCAGATATAGAAGCTGATAGGCATTTCAAATATAGGTGCCGACAGGCATTCCAGATATGGTTGCCGATAGGCATTTCAAATATAGGTGCTGATAGGCATTTCATATGTAGTTTCCGATAGGCATTTCAAAAATAGGTGCCGATAGGCATTTCAGATATAGGTGCCGATAGGCATTTCAGATATAGTTGCCGATTGGCATTTTAATAATAGGTGCCAAAAGGCATTTCAGATATAGAAGCCGATAGGCATTTCAGATATAGGTGTCGATAGGCATTTCAGATAAAGGTGTCGATAGGCATTTCAGATATAGGTGTCGATAGGCATTTCAGATATAGGTGTCAATAGGCATTTCAGATATAGGTGCCGATAGGCATTTCAGATATAGTTGCCGATTGGCATTTTAAAAATAGGTGCCGATAGGCATTTCAGATATAGAAGCCGATAGGCATTTCAAATATAGGTGCCGATAGGCATTCCAGATATATTTGCCGATAGGCATTTCAAATATAGGTGCTGATAGGCATTTCAGATGTAGTTTCCGATAGGCATTTCAAAAATAGGTGTCGATAGGCATTTCAGATATAGGTGTCGATAGGCATTTCAGATATAGGTGTCGATAGGCATTTTAGATATAGGTGTCGATAGGCATTTCAGATATAGGTGTCGATAGGCATTTCAGATATAGTTGTCGATAGGCATTTCAGATATAAGTGTCGATAGGCATTTCAGATATAGGTGTCGATAGGCATTTCAGATATAGGTGCCGATAGGCATTTCAGATATAGTTGCCGATTGGCATTTTAAAAATAGGTGCCGATAGGCATTTCAGATATAGAAGCTGATAGGCATTTCAAATATAGGTGCCGATAGGCATTCCAGATACGGTTGCCGATAGGCATTTCAAATATAGGTGCTGATAGGCATTTCAGATGTAGTTTCCGATAGGCATTTCAAAAATAGGTGTCGATAGGCATTTCAGATATAGGTGTCGATAGGCATTTCAGATATAGGTGTCGATAGGCATTTCAGATATAGGTGTCGATAGGCATTTCAGATATAGGTGTCGATAGGCATTTCAGATATAGGTGTCGATAGGCATTTCAGATATAGGTGTCGATAGGCATTTCAGATATAGGTGTCGATAGGCATTTCAGATATAGGTGTCGATAGGCATTTCAGATATAGGTGTCGATAGGCATTTCAGATATAGGTGTCGATAGGCATTTCAGATATAGGTGTCGATAGGCATTTCAGATATAGGTGCCGACAGGCATTTCAGATATAGTTGCCGATTGGCATTTTAAAAATAGGTGCCGATAGGCATTTCAGATATAGAAGCCGATTGGCATTTTAAAAATAGGTGCCGATAGGCATTTCAGATATAGGTGTCGATAGGCATTTCAGATATAGGTGTCGATAGGCATTTCAGATATAGGTGTCGATAGGCATTTCAGATATAGGTGTCGATAGGCATTTCAGATATAGGTGTCGATAGGCATTTCAGGTATAGGTGTCGATAGGCATTTCAGATATAGGTGTCGATAGGCATTTCAGATATAGGTGCCGATAGACATTTCAGATATAGTTGCCGATTGGCATTTTAAAAATAGGTGCCGATAGGCATTTCAGATATAGAAGCCGATAGGCATTTCAAATATAGGTGCCGATAGGCATTCCAGATATGGTTGCCGATAGGCATTTCAGATATAGGTGTCGATAGGCATTTCAGATATAGGTGTCGATAGGCATTTCAGATAAAGGTGTCGATAGGCATTTCAGATATAGGTGTCGATAGGCATTTCAGATATAGGTGTCGATAGGCATTTCAGATATATGTGTCGATAGGCATTTCAGATATAGGTGTCGATAGGCATTTCAGATATAGGTGCCAATAGGCATTTCAGATATAGTTGCCGATTGGCATTTTAAAAATAGGTGCCGATAGGCATTTCAGATATAGAAGCCGATAGGCATATCAAATATAGGTGCCGATAGGCATTCCAGATATGGTTGCCGATAGGCATTTCAAATATAGGTGCTGATAGGCATTTCAGATGTAGTTTCCGATAGGCATTTCAAAAATAGGTGTCGATAAGCATTTCAGATATAGGTGTCGATAGGCATTTCAGATATAGGTGTCGATAGGCATTTCAGATATAGGTGTCGATAGGCATTTCAGATATAGGTGTCGATAGGCATTTCAGATATAGGTGTCGATAGGCATTTCAGATATAGGTGTCGATAGGCATTTCAGATATAGGTGTCGATAGGCATTTCAGATATAGGTGCCGATAGGCATTTCAGATATAGTTGCCGATTGGCATTTTAAAAATAGGTGCCGATAGGCATTTCAGATATAGAAGCCGATAGGCATTTCAAATATAGGTGCCGATAGGCATTCCAGATATGGTTGCCGATAGGCATTTCAAATATAGGTGCTGATAGGCATTTCAGATGTAGTTTCCGATAGGCATTTCAAAAATAGGTGTCGATAGGCATTTCAGATATAGGTGTCGATAGGCATTTCAGATATAGGTGTCGATAGGCATTTCAGATATAGGTGTCGATAGGCATTTCAGATATAGGTGTCGATAGGCATTTCAGATATAGGTGCCGATAGGCATTTCAGATATAGTTGCCGATTGGCATTTTAAAAATAGGTGCCGATAGGCATTTCAGATATAGAAGCCGATAGGCATTTCAAATATAGGTGCCGATAGGCATTCCAGATATGGTTGCCGATAGGCATTTCAAATATAGGTGCTGGTAGGCATTTCAGATGTAGTTTCCGATAGGCATTTCAAAAATAGGTGTCGATAGGCATTGCAGATATAGGTGTCGATAGGCATTTCAGATATAGGTGTCGATAGGCATTTCAGATATAGGTGTCGATAGGCATTTCAGATATAGGTGTCGATAGGCATTTCAGATATAGGTGTCGATAGGCATTTCAGATATAGGTGCCGATAGGCATTTCAGATATAGTTGCCGATTGGCATTTTAAAAATAGGTGCCGATAGGCATTTCAGATATAGAAGCCGATAGGCATTTCATATATAGGTGACGATAGGCATTCCAGATATGGTTGCCGATAGGCATTTCAAATATAGGTGCTGATAGGCATTTCAGATGTAGTTTCCGATAGGCATTTCAAAAATAAGTGTCGATAGGCATTTCAGATATAGGTGTCGATAGGCATTTCAGATATAGGTGTCGATAGGCATTTCAGATATAGGTGTCGATAGGCATTTCAGATATAGGTGTCGATAGGCATTTCAGATATAGGTGTCGATAGGCATTTTAGATATGGGTGTCGATAGGCATTTCAGATATAGGTGTCGATAGGCATTTCAGATATAGGTGCCGTTAGGCATTTCAGATATAGTTGCCGATTGGCATTTTAAAAATAGGTGCCGATAGGCATTTCAGATATAGAAGCCGATAGGCATTTCAAATATAGGTGTCGATAGGCATTCCAGATATGGTTGCCGATAGGCATTTCAAATATAGGTGCTGATAGGCATTTCAGATGTAGTTTCCGATAGGCATTTCAAAAATAGGTGTCGATAGGCATTTCAGATATAGGTGTCGTTAGGCATTTCAGATATAGGAGTCGATAGGCATTTCAGATATAGGTGTCGATAGGCATTTCAGATATAGGTGTCGATAGGCATTTCAGATATAGGTGTCGATAGGCATTTCAGATATAGGTGTCGATAAGCATTTCAGATATAGGTGTCGATAGGTATTTCAGATATAGGTGGCGATAGGCATTTCAGATATAGTTGCCGATTGGCATTTTAAAAATAGGTGCCGATAGGCATTTCAGATATAGAAGCCGATAGGCATTTCAAATATAGGTGCCGATAGGCATTCCAGATATGGTTGCCGATAGGCATTTCAAATATAGGTGCTGATAGGCATTTCAGATGTAGTTTCCGATAGGCATTTCAAAAATAGGTGTCGATAGGCATTTCAGATATAGGTGTCGATAGGCATTTCAGATATAGGTGTCGATAGGCATTTCAGATATAGGTGTCGATAGGCATTTCAGATATAGGTGTCGATAGGCATTTCAGATATAGGTGTCGATAGGCATTTCAGATATAGGTGTCGATAGGCATTTCAGATATAGGTGTCGATAGGCATTTCAGATATAAGTGTCGATAGGCATTTCAGATATAGGTGCCGATTGGCATTTTAAAAATAGGTGCCGATAGGCATTTAAGATATAGAAGCCGATAGGCATTTCAAATATAGGTGCCGATAGGCTTTCCAGATATGGTTGCCGATAGGCATTTCAAATATAGGTGCTGATAGGCATTTCAGATGTAGTTTCCGATAGGCATTTCAGATATAGGTGTCGATAGGCATTTCAGATATAGGTGTCGATAGGCATTTCAGATATAGGTGTCGATAGGCATTTCAGATATAGGTGTCGATAGGCATTTCAGATATAGGTGTCGATAGGCATTTCAGATATAGGTGTCGATAGGCATTTCAGATATAGGTGTCGATAGGCATTTCAGATATAGGTGCCGATAGGCATTTCAGATATAGTTGCCGATTGGCATTTTAAAAATAGGTGCCGATAGGCACTTCAGATATAGAAGCCGATAGGCATTTCAAATATAGGTGCCGATAGGCATTCCAGATATGGTTGCCGATAGGCATTTCAAAAATAGGTGCTGATAGGCATTTCAGATGTAGTTTCCGATAGGCATTTCAAAAATAGGTGTCGATAGGCATTTCAGATATAGGTGTCGATAGGCATTTCAGATATAGGTGTCGATAGGCATTTCAGATATAGGTGTCGATAGGCATTTCAGATATGGGTGTCGATAGGCATTTCAGATATAGGTGTCGATAGGAATTTCAGATATAGGTTTAGATAGGCATTTCAGATATAGGTGTCGATAGGCATTTCAGATATAGGTGTCGATGAGCATTTCAGATATAGGTGCCGATAGGCATTTCAGATATAGTTGCCGATTGGCATTTTAAAAATAGGTGCCGATAGGCACTTCAGATATAGAAGCCGATAGGCATTTCAAATATAGGTGCCGATAGGCATTCCAGATATGGTTGCCGATAGGCATTTCAAATATAGGTGCTGATAGGCATTTCAGATGTAGTTTCCGATAGGCATTTTAAAAATAGGTGTCGATAGGCATTTCAGATATAGGTGTCGATAGGCATTTTAGATATAGGTGTCGATAGGCATTTCAGATATAGGTGTCGATAGGCATTTCAGATATAGGTGTCGATAGGCATTTCAGATATAGGTGTCGATAGGCATTTTAGATATAGGTGTCGATAGGCATTTCAGATATAGGTGTCGATAGGCATTTCAGATATAGGTGCCGATAGGCATTTCAGATATAGTTGCCGATTGGCATTTTAAAAATAGGTGCCGATAGGCATTTCAGATATAGAAGCCGATAGGCATTTCAAATATAGGTGCCGATAGGCATTCCAGATATGATTGCCGATAGGCATTTCAAATATAGGTGCTGATAGGCATTTCAGATGTAGTTTCCGATAGGCATTTCAAAAATAGGTGTCGATAGGCATTTCAGATATAGGTGTCGATAGGCATTTCAGATATAGGTGTCGATAGGCATTTCAGATATAGGTGTCGATAGGCATTTCAGATATAGGTGTCGATAGGCATTTCAGATATAGGTGTCGATAGGCATTTCAGATATAGGTGTCGATAGGCATTTTAGATATAGGTGTCGATAGGCATTTCAGATATAGGTGTCGATAGGCATTTCAGATATAGGTGCCGATAGGCATTTCAGATATAGTTGCCGATTGGCATTTTAAAAATAGGTGCCGATAGGCATTTCAGATATAGAAGCCGATAGGCATTTCAAATATAGGTGCCGATAGGCATTCCAGATATGGTTGCCGATAGGCATTTCAAATATAGGTGCTGATAGGCATTTCAGATGTAGTTTCCGATAGGCATTTCAAAAATAGGTGTCGATAGGCATTTCAGATATAGGTGTCGATAGGCATTTCAGATATAGGTGTCGATAGGCATTTCAGATATAGGTGTCGATAGGCATTTCAGATATAGGTGTCGATAGGCATTTCAGATATAGGTGTCAATAGGCATTTCAGATATAGGTGTCGATAGGCCTTTCAGATATAGGTGTCGATAGGCATTTCAGATATAGGTGTCGATAGGCATTTCAGATATAGGTGCCGATAGGCATTTCAGATATAGTTGCCGATTGGCATTTTAAAAATAGGTGCCGATTGGCATTTAAAAATAGGTGCCGATAGGCATTTCAGATATAGAAGCCGATAGGCATTTCAATTATAGGTGCCGATAGGCATTCCAGATATGGTTGCCGATAGGCATTTCAAATAAAGGTGCTGATAGGCATTTCAGATGTAGTTTCCGATAGGCATTTCAAAAATAGGTGTCGATAGGCATTTCAGATATAGGTGTCGATAGGCATTTCAGATATAGGTGTCGATAGGCATTTCAGTTATAGGTGTCGATAGGCATTTCAGATATAGGTGTCGATAGGCATTTCAGATATAGGTGTCGATAGGCATTTCAGATATAGGTGTCGATAGGCATTTCAGATATAGGTGTCGATAGGCATTTCAGATATAGGTGCCGATAGGCATTTCAGATATAGTTGCCGATTGGCATTTTAAAAATAGGTGCCGATAGGCATTTCAGATATAGAAGCCGATAGGCATTTCAAATATAGGTGCCGATAGGCATTCCAGATATGGTTGCCGATAGGCATTTCAAATATAGGTGCTGATAGGCTTTTCAGATGTAGTTTCCGATAGGCATTTCAAAAATAGGTGTCGATAGGCATTTCAGATATAGGTGTCGATAGGCATTTCAGATATAGGTGTCGATAGGCATTTCAGATATAGGTGTCGATAGGCATTTCAGATATAGGTGTCGATAGGCATTTCAGATATAGGTGTCGATAGGCATTTCAGATATAGGTGTCGATAGGCATTTCAGATATAGGTGTCGATAGGCATTTCAGATATAGGTGTCGATAGGCATTTCAGATATAGGTGTCGATAGGCATTTCAGATATAGGTGTCGATAGGCATTTCAGATATAGGTGCCGATAGGCATTTCAGATATAGTTGCCGATTGGCATTTTAAAAATAGGTGCCGATAGGCATTTCAGATATAGAAGCCGATAGGCATTTCAAATATGGTGCCGATAGGCATTCCAGATATGGTTGCCGATAGGCATTTCAAATATAGGTGCTGATAGGCATTTCAGATGTAGTTTCCGATAGGCATTTCAAAAATAGGTGTCGATAGGCATTTCAGATATAGGTGTCGATAGGCATTTCAGATATAGGTGTCGATAGGCATTTCAGATATAGGTGTCGATAGGCATTTCAGATATAGGTGTCGATAGGCATTTCAGATATAGTTGCCGATAGGCATTTCAGATATAGGTGTCGATAGGCATTTCAGATATAGGTGTCGATAGGCATTTCAGATATAGGTGCCGATAGGCATTTCAGATATAGTTGCCGATTGGCATTTTAAAAATAGGTGCCGATAGGCATTTCAGATATAGAAGCCGATAGGCATTTCAAATATAGGTGCCGATAGGCATTCCAGATATGGTTGCCGATAGGCATTTCAAATATAGGTGCTGATAGGCATTTCAGATGTAGTTTCCGATAGGCATTTCAAAAATATGTGTCGATAGGCATTTCAGATATAGGTGTCGATAGGCATTTCAGATATAGATGTCGATAGG